>JAJJMC010010016.1:609607-763893 GCA_023531435.1 Papaver californicum | reverse complement strand
CTCACTAGAAATTAAGGTGCAATTTAGACACTAAAATGTGTCTATCAGGCTCACCCACTTTCTATCACAAATGGGGTAGATAAATCCCACATATAATAACTTAAGTATCTTTTTCTTTACTACTTCCATCATTGGAGGATTCAAAAGACGTTGAGCATCCCTTGTAGGCTCTGTTCCCTCCTCAAGTAATATTTTATGCATACACGTAGAAGGGCTTATTCCCTTGATATCAACAATTGTCCATCCTATAGTCGTTTTATACTCCTTCAACACCCGAAGAAGCTTTTGTTCCTGCAATTCAGTTAATTCTTTAGAAACTATTACCGGTAACTCCTCGTTATCACCCAAATACATATATTTTAGGTGATCAGGAAGAAGCTTAAGTTCTAGTTTAGAAGCCTGCAAGACAGATGGCAACAATTTTTCATTAGTGCATGGTAAAGAGATAGATGAAATATCATGAGTTGGTGGGCATTGTTGCAACGAATTGAGTTCACCAATAGCTTCCTCAAATTCATCCCCTAATTTAAGCTCGGTTCTTGGATCTGTAAGATCTATAGAACCCACACTCTTCGTGATAATAGTCTCCAATGAATCATTACTCCCCAAATTAAACATTTGTTGAGCTAAAGAGTCAATAACATCAATGGAGAAACAAGAGTGAACATCACTAGGATACCTCATCGCCTCATAAATGTTGAAACGTATTATTTCTCCATCAAATTCCATCGTCAATGTCCCACTATAGACATCAATTTTTGTTCTTGCCGTTTGCATAAATGGACGTCCCAGTAGCAACATTATAGACGAATCAGTTGATCCATCTGTCATCTCCAGTACACAAAAGTCTGCTGGAAAGACTAGCTGATTAACCTGCACAAGCATATCTTTAACAATACCTCTAGGGTATACATTAAAAATCCAGTTTCTTTCAAAGGTCCTAAATTAAGAGATTCATATATAGATGCAGGCATAACATTTATTGATGCTCCTAAATCAAGCATATACTTATTAAACGTTGTGTTATCAATAACAATAAGAATATCAAAACTACCGGGATCTTTACATTTGAGTGGGAGTTTCTTTCGCAAGATAGCCGATGCATTCTCCCCCACTCTCATTACCTTATTAATGATTAATCTTTGTTTATTGGTGCACAAGTCCTTCAGAATTCTCGCATATTTGGGGACTTGTTTAATCACATCTATGAGTGGAATATTCACATGAATCTTCTTGAAAATATCTAAGATCTCCTTATGTTGTTCCTTCTTTTTCGACTTAGCAAGCCTGTAAGGAAAAGGTAAAGGAGGAACATAAGTAGAAACAGGAGGTTTAGAGTATTCTTTAGGTACCTCATCGGTTTGGGCAGAGTCAGTAATGTCTCTCTCCAAAACCGACCCCTTAGGGTCTTTGTTTTTCTCAGCTTCCTTTGGTTGCACAATTTATGTACCACTTCTCAATTTCACGGCGTTGATATTTCTCTTGGATTGATAGGTTGAGAAGGTAGTTTCCCACTATTCTGTGTCTCCATATGATTCAATCTACCAGCCATCGTGCTCATCTGAGTTTGTATCTCTTTTATCGCACTATCAGTTGTCTGCTGATTTTTCTGCATCAACGTCATCATATTCTTCATCATGGAGAGCATCTCCGATGATTCTGAGTTTTGAGATTGTTGTGGAGGTTGTACTTGCTGTTGGAACCCATTTGGACGATTGAAAACCGGCCCTGGAGCTGCAGCTTGCTTGTTTGCATAGCTAAAATTTGGATGATTTCTCCACCCTGGATTATAAGAGTTGGAATAAGGATCATACCAATGTCTCTTCTGATTTGGGAATACAGAATTCACCTGTTCGGCTTCTTCTTCATAAGAGGGGATAATCACTACAACCATTTGTTGCATCATCTTCTCCATATTACCAATTCTATGCTCTAAATGCGGTGAAGAAGTAACCTCATTAACCCTCCTGACGAGTAGTTTTGACCCACGACTTGAGAATTATTGAGAATTTGCTGCCATGTTCTCAATTAACTCTCTAACTCTCTAGCTTGAGCTACTGTTTTGTTTACTAATGCACCACCACCTGCAACGTCGAGAAGATTTCTGTCACTTGCTTGAATACCCTCATAGAAATACTGGATGATCAATAAATCAATGAATTGATGATGTGGGAAGCTAGCCACCAATCTCTTGTAACGTTCCCTGCATTCATACAATGTCTCTCCTGTCATTTGCTTAATGCCATAAATCTCTTTACGAATCTGAATCGCCTTTGATGCAGAAAAGTATCTCTCTAAAAAGAGTTTCTTCAGACCATTCTAAGTTGTGACACTACCAAAAGCTAATAGTATAACCATTCCTTAGCAATATCCATCCGGGAGAATGGAAAAGCTTGTAACATGACTCCATCAGCATCAGTCTCTACTGGTAGCATGGCCATGACTATGTTACGAAAATCCATCAAATGTTTATTTGGATCTTCATTAGTCACTCCATGAAACTTTAGGAGTCTCGAATCAACCCTGGCTTGATCTCGAATGTAGATGTCGTCTGAATACACCAATGTTGCGTATCTAACTTGTGAGAAGCTAAGTCTTTGAGTGTATGATTTGTATCACCTATTGTTTCTTGTTCTTCCTCTACGTCTAAATCTGCGAATTCACTTGACGATGTACTTGGAGGAAGTGGAGTGTTCACTGCTCGAACGAAATCTTTTAGTAAAGTGCCTGATCGAAGTCGTATACCAATGGGACTTAGTCTACCCTCTCTAAGCATTCACGAAAGAAATAATACCTGAAAAACAATTCTTAAAACTAAGTTAAAAACTAAAAATAATAAATTAAAAAAAAAATATTCCGCTATGCCTCCCCGGCAGCGGGACCAAAATTTTGTCGGTTGTCAGCCAAGAAAAATTCATTCAAGTTCTTACATCACTAATATAGATTAGAGTGTAGTAATAAGAACAAGTTCGTTCCCACAGAGAAGCAGGTGATTGTATCAATTATTTTCGATTACTTATGTGACCAGGGGGTTTTGGTTGTGATTATAACTAAATGAAACTAAAACAAATAGATTAAAACGAATATGAGAGATAAATAACACTGGTTCGAGAGTTCATCTTCCATCTTCCAACATGTTATCAATTAAATCATACTCAACATTCATGCACTCTCAATATAAATAACCCTAAAGCATCCTATCGCAGGCTTACTCCGGCAAAACTCCTATTATCATCAAAGGCGCAAGAGCCACTCTTTGAATCCTTTTCATCGAATAACTTGGCGCAAGAACCACTCAAGTTTAACCGAATAAAAGAAATGGTCTTTGTGCGTTGAGGTTATTCTAAGCAATCCGGCGCAAGAGCCACACGGGTTTAACCTAGATCATGCTTCTACATATAATTGCATGGTAACATCCCGTCATTAACAACTATGTTATGCTACTTGTAACAAGGATCTTTCGATAATTCCGGATCTCAAACCCTAGTTTATTTATAGATGCCAATGCATGCTCATCTAATTCACGACTTAAACAAACAAGCAATCGATCATACAAGGCGTTATAAAAGGTAGAACATAAGCAATATTGAAGACATTATGAAAATATGAGAATGAATACTTCAATTAATAAACATGTTTTCCAACATAGAACTACATCTCTAACCAATAAGAAAGGTTTAGTTCATCATGGGTTTCTCAAAATCCATGGAAAATAATCAAGAAAGCAAGTAAAGGAAACCCTAGAAATCGTGATGTTCAATCGCAATTCCAAGCCCTAGCTTCTTGTTCTCCTTGTGTTTTCTAGTGTAAAAAGGTGTCTCATTAGGGTTATGGAAGTCTTCTTATATATTCTTCATCATATCTAGGTGTTAGAGTCCTAATGGGACCATGATACCTTGATTTAGAAGTGGCACCCGTCGAGTCATAATCGGTAGACTCGACACCCTCCTTATCTACCGACTGTAAGAGCTCAAAATATGACTCTTCCTGTGTCCAAAACTAGCCATAATCGGTAGACAAGTTGCCATAATCGGTAGATAACTTTCCATAATCGGTAGATAACTTGCCATAATCGATAGACTCGATTTCCATGTTATCTACCAATTGTTGGAGCTCAAAAACGAAGTTGTCTGTACCCGCAACTGCCTATAATCGGTAGATAAATTTCCCTGTTACCTCCCGATTATTTTTCTGAGTGTTTCGCTGTTTTCTTTCGGTTGTTTTGCTCATAACTTCCTCATACAAACTCCGAATGACCTAATTCTTTTTGCGTAGGCTTCGTCTTCTCGTTATCTTAAAAGTGGTATTAAGAACTCCTGGATTTGAATGAGTTGAATTTGGTATTTTTCTCCTCTCCATTGGTAAAACCTGACTTCCTTGTTGATTTCATGTAGCAATAAACTCATTTCCTCTTCTTTGGTTGAATACACTTCAAAACTCCTAAGAAACTGAAAAACAAACAAAATCAAAGCATAATTATATAGAAACTAAAAAGAAATCAATGAATTAGAGTATCCAACTAATGTAAATAATGCGCCTATCAACAGACCCATCGATGCTTCTCACTTTCGCTTAATCCAACCCATCACTTTCAGCAACAACCAGCATCACCATCATCACCGATCATCACTGACTTCATCTAATCTGCCGGTAATGGAAGCAGTTGTCAACTACCATATTCGGGCATTACCCTTCGTTTTCTAACGTCTCAGGTGGCTCAATGACGCACTCTTGAGGCGAAACTGATACTGACCTTCATTTCTCAATAGCTATAAGAACAGGCTCTATTTTTTCGATTTGATTAAAGAAGATGAAGATGGTGTAGCCCTAAAGAAAGAGCCTATGTCTTTAGTGTTATTTAAAAATAGGCAGCCTTGAGTAGAATGGTCGTTGCCATTAACAATATTTGAAACTCAGGTACCCCTTAGCGTACGACGGGGTGTTAATAGTAGTCTCTCTTAAAATGACTTTTTTGCCCTTAGTACTCGTTTTGCTCATAACTTTCTCATACGAAGTCAGAATGACCTCATTCTTTCGCCACTGGCTTCGTAATTCAATTCTTTCCTGGATTTGAATGAGCTACACTGGTTCTTAGATAATTATTTCCTTGTAATGCTCCATTCCACTTCTTTCAGAGATGCAAGCTAACAAAAGACGTAAACTACAAAAGTAATAATAATATACAGTAATTCACACAAAATCTAACAAATAAGTGTAAGAAATGTTACTTAAAATATGTAAATTATTCACTTATCAATATTCTATGCTAATCATTTTGTGAAGTTGTTACTGAAACTGCAGATTAATTGTTTATGGGCGATAACCTAAAGGTCAGGCTGAGGACGTTAAACTAAGCGCTGAATGGGAGGCAACCCATTGGTTTATTTTTCTACATTTTGTTTTTAATTTTTATTTTTTCATATCATATTAGGATTTCCAATCTTTATTTTACATTGGATGAGTCAATTTACATTGAGGACAATGTAAAGTTTAAGTGTGGGGGAATATTTAGCATATAGAGTTTTTAGTCTTTAGTTAGAGTTTTCACTTTAGTAGAGTCAATTTTTTCGATTTTTTGTAAATTTTTGCATGAAACCTCCAACTTTTAGAGATTTTAGAGTCACTTAGAATACTTCTAGATAAGTTTACATAAGGATTTCTTATCGAAATAACTGAACTTAGAAGTATTATAGAACTATATTCATGTTTCTTAGTTGTTGAGAGGCAGTAGTTGACAAAAAGGGACTTAAACCGCTGCAAAATGAATTTGGTATTTAGAGTTGCTGATCAAAATTAGTGGAGACTACCTATTGTTACATCAAGCAAGGCAACAGAGCTTCAATTCTTCGTAGCTGTCTAAAAATTATCCTTTAGAGTGTGTGTCATCTTACGTTAATTCCGGGTAGAATGATGAGCTACCTAACTTCGCACCAATTTCAGTACTACTTTTTGATCTCTTGAGTGTTATTTTTTCAATCACGAGGGTGTCATCAATTGCTAACTTAGAACATTTCTTGTGATCTTGTTTGCAATTATCACCGTTCTCTCTCTCTCGACAACAACAGGTCCATGGAAACACCATCATCATCGACAAGAGGAGCATCACAAATTCAAAGGAAAGTTGAAGACGTTCAAGGTTTACAAGCAACGATATAAGAAAGACTAAATTTCATATTCGAGTGAAGCAATAAGACAAAGAGAAGAATTATATATACATGTTGAAGACTATGTACAAGAGAAGGAAAGCAAAAGATGAGAGTTAGTGAAGTTTATGATATCGAGAGAATACAAGTTCTGAAGAATCAAGTGGTAAAGTCCTATTCCCATGGCCATAGTACTTTCATTGTTCATTCATTTTATTTTTATTTTGTATTTTAATTTTCTTATCTTGAAAAAAAAAAGTAAAAAAAAAAATTTGCTTAGTGTTTGTTTTTTTTATATTCATTTAAAAAGGCTATGAGGAAGAAGAATAGTATAAAGAAGTTTTAAGCAACAAGGAATTGAGGAAAAAAGTTCTAATTGTCAAGAATCTACGAAGTTCAAGAGTTCAACATCAACAGTTGAAGACCGAAGACTTTCTTTTAGGCGCTGTGAGAGTGGTGCTAAGTATACACCGGACGACAAGGAAAGTAAGCACCCATCCTCACATATTGGTTGATTTCCTTTTTTAGAGATCATCAGTAAAAAAACAAGGGTTTTTTTCGTCCCTCGTTTTTATGGGATGACAAAATATGATTCAAAAGTTTCCCTTTTCTTCCCACCATTAAACGTGTGCAGGATTTCTATCTTCATTCCTGTCTTCACCTAAGAGAACCATAAAGTGCGTCTTTTAAGTGCAATTTCATAAACCCTATTGGTGAGGCAGCAGTCAAAACATTCGATCTCTCTCGAACCTGAATTCTTTCATATGGTTGGTTTTCTTTTAACTCAAGAGTTAAACATGAGAATAATGTTCTTTGGCATTTCTAATTCTTATTTTTAGTGTGCATAAACTTTATGTCATTATAGCTCTTTGGATGCTTGTGATTTTGAAGTTGGAGTAGATTTTGTGGGTATACCTCTTGTAAACCCTCACGAGACTATAACTTGTTCACTAGGAACACCTAGGGGTTTAAAGGCTTGTTGCACATTCTAAGTGTAACCTTGTCCTCAACGAAAGGGATTTATATTTTATTTTAGTTTATGATTAGTATAGTTTAGTTTTCTTAAGGACGAGCAAAAGCTAAGTGTGGGTGAATTTGATAAGTGCATATTTTACATATTTAGAGCGTCAATTTCATGCTAGTATTTGCTAGATTTCTTGTGAATTATTGTATATTACGTGTTTTTTTTTGAAGTTTATGTCTTTTATTAGGTGAATCATCCAAAAACGAGCTACAAAGTGTTAGATTGTGCGAGAAAAGAAGCGCTATAGAGTAATAAGAGACAAATACCAAGTGGAATTCGTCCAATTTCAGGATTTGTCATCTCAATATTGAAGAAAACGAAGAAACGAAGTCAACGGCGAAAGAATGAGGTCATTCCGACATCATATGAAGAAGTTATGGGAAAAACAAGTTCATAATTTTCTCGGAGGGTCAGGCCATCGACAAAGACAAAAATCTCTGAGGGTTAAGCCATCGAGGGAAAACTCAGGAAAAAATAATCTTCTTGGAGGGTCAGGCCATCGAGAAAGACATAAATCTCAGAGGGCCAAGCTATCGAGAAAGGAAGAAATCTCGGAGGGTTAGGTGGCCAAGGAAAATACGAGAGCTAGGTTTTTACGATAATTTTGAGTTTCCAAAACCTAGTATGACCGGGATTTGAGCACGACACCTCTACAACTTGGGATATCTATTTAAGAGACTCTTCTAATACTCTATTAGAGATACACATACATATATAGAGAGTTAGATCAAGGGTTTAATATAAACAAAGAGAGAAAGGAGATTATATTTCTTATTCTAGAGTTTACCCCTTTAGTAGGAAACCATGCTATTTATTTTTCTTTCTTATATCATGAATATTTAGTTTTTATTGATTAAAGATGAATTCAGTGTTCTAAGCGTGAAGCTTTATGAGTAACACAAGTTTATTTGGAGTTTTAATCATTATCGTTTGTTTTCACTACATCTATGGTTTATGATTGATTTTTATATTATTTGTGTGCGGAACCAAATTATTATATTGATCATTCTAATGCTAGTATTGAGTTATAAGATAAGTAGTCGTCCATCGACTCGTACACAAGTAGAAATCGCACATTACACCAAAAGAACTTGTTTCCAACACTTGGGGTTCAAAATTTACAACTCCCCTAGTGTGTGAGTTCATCACCACTAGTAAATCAAGTCCGTTGGATTTTAATCAAATATACCACCCCATATATTTCCCACATACCCGTTGATTCGCCAATATACATAAGTCGATATTGTTCCAAAGCAAAAAAAATCTTTCCATCAAAAAAAAAAACCTCAAAATAGTTCCCCCTTGTCGAAATGTCTGGGAGTAGTTGGATCTCCCTCTTCGTGAGACCGAGTATCTTCATCTAGCCTCTTGAACTTGAAAGCAGGTCGCAGAGCTCTTGCATAACATCTTTTCTCGTGCTGGGAAAATATGATTTATAACTGGAGCCCCTAACTGTCTCCCTGGAAAAGATGAGCTGTAACTTGATGAGAAAACAAAGTTTTTCACTAAAAAAAGAGTCCGAAGATAAAATTTTGGGGACAACTTTCTCCAAAATAATTAATCAGTAGAAAAAGTGATTTCCAGTCTCTAGTTTCTTCTTATTTGTTCTACTCTTCAATTTATTTACGATCTATGTCTCATAAATGCAAAATCATTGAGCAATCTGGTAAGGAAAATCTGTAGAACCCTAGATCTACAATCTCTTTTAAAAAAAAATCCTTTATTTTGTTTTTAAAAATTGGTTATTTTATACATCTTGAACCCTAGATATTTGTTGCATGTCAAATATTGTTTTGCCTTATTTCCAATTTGGGTATTTGGTGTAACTATATGTGTAGTTTATGCTTCTGTTCCTTTAAGGGTTTTTTATAGTTCTTGAACCCTAGAAATTTGATGCATCTTCACAAATAAATTTTTTCTTAATTTTTAATTATGGTTTTTGGTGTTACATATGTAGTTTAGGCTTTGATAGTTTATACTAACATCAATAGTTTAAGGATTTCATAAATGTATCATTTGTCTTGGATTTTTACTATTTCATTGTGTATCCTTTAATACATGATGTCTTGGCTCAACTTGTTGTTGTGGATATTTTCAATTGTGGATGATGCCCTATTGTGTTATATAAATTTGAGTGGTTTGTTTATATAGTTGCTTGTTCAGTTTTATGTTACATTGACATCTTAATTATAGAAAAAGTATTATGGAGCGTTTGAAAAAAATTTCAAAGAGTATTCATAAGATTTTACATACCAAAATTAACTATTATGTTTCGATCTGTTTGATGCAGTAGTATGGGCGGGTGTTGGAGATAGTAGAGGTAATGACTCTTGAAGTAGTAAGGAGCCATTACTGAATATGGTGGAGGTGGTGATTTGTGGTAGTACGAAAAGGTATTGTATATGAGCAAGTTCCAAGATGGTGGTGGTAACTTGTAGTAGTATGGGGTTGGTACTGGAGATGGTGGTGGTAGTAACTTGTATTAAGATGCTGGTACTGGAGATGGTGTTGGTGGTGGTGACTTGTTGTTAGTACCTAAAAATTACTTCTAGGAAAAACAATGTATTGTTGAAGTATTTTCTTTAGATTCGGAAATCAAAATCGTACATGACAAGCCAAAGCCACGATAGTAGCCGTTCCATCCTGCTTCGGTCACAAGGAGATAAAATGGGTTGATCTTAGAGGAGGGAAGAAAAAAAAGTTGAAGGAAATAAGTGTGATAATTTGTGTTTAGAGACGTTAAACTATTAAGAATAACAGAGCTTGTAAAGAATGGTAAGCTTGTTCTGTTTTCCGAAATGGGCCAAGTAGCCTATTTATAATAGTTTGGAAACACAAGTTTTCCTTGTAAGTAGTGGAAGTAGTGAGAAGATGGAGATATGGAAGTTGTGGGGATAATGGTGTAACCGCCTACTATGTCTTGGGAACTTTCTGGAAGACCATTATTCTACCATCTCTTTAACTCCCCTAACCGTCACCACTACTTTGTAACTTTCATATCATGAGGTGTTTCCACGACGCTGCTACTATAACCACTAGAAAAGAACCCCACGAATAATCCCCCCATGTAATTTTTTTGATTTCTCGTAGGAGTTAGTGGAGTCATGGACTAAAATACACGTGAGTAATTCGTGAGTTTGTCATAAGATAATGCTATCAATGAGTTTGTGCCAATCATGGCAAGAGTATATTTATGGCATGTTTGGAACATGTAAGTTGTGCTAGCACAAACAAGTGAAAATGGTGCTGGCATGAGCAAGTGAAGATGGTGCTAGCACAAGCAAAGGTTAAGAGGATCACTAGCGCTAACGTTAGTGCTTTAGTGCAGCTAGCGCTAGCGCTGTTGGTAGCGCCAACGCTAGCGCTAATGTTATCGCTGATACTAGCAAGGTACTAGTGCTGGTGCTAGCACAGGCGCCTGTGGCGCTAACGACGCTAATATTAGCGCTAAGGTTAGTTTTTTGCATATGTAGATTGGTGGTGTTGATGCGTTAGTGTTGGGAGTATGGCTAGGGATGGTACTCGCTGGTGTCATGGACATCGCCTATGCACTGCTACCGCTGGCATTTGCTAATGTCTTGGCTGTAGTCATGGCCTTTTAGAGTTTCTAAGTCGCATGAGATTTGATAGCATTATGCTTAACTTTTATGCAGTGCATTCAGAACATATTCAAGGATTCAGCCATGGAATTTTGCGACTTGAGATAATGTTCGATGCGACTTTGCATTTAGATGGTACGCATCTAATTAGCGTCTTCATTCAGAGATGGCATAGCATCCATTCCGAACTTTTATAATTTTGTATAATCAACGTGTTTGATTAATGGATACACATGAAATAACGAGGGTTTAGCCGCGTAAAGCCCTGAAACTTTACGGGCGCATACATATAAAAGAGCTACAGTATTAATGTAGCGGTGATGTGAAACGCATTCTCAATTCTCTTGCGGAATGTAAGACAAAAGTATGTGTCCATAATTCTGACGCCGGGTCAGAGATTCATTTATTATATTTTTGCAGCCAGACAAGGTAACTTTTACAACTCATGTTCTTGTCAAAAATCCACCATCTATACTTGTTGTAGTATTGGATTAGTACTGGTGACGGTTGTTGTGGTGGTGACATAAAGCAGTAAGGAGGAGGTTCTACAAATGGCCGAGGTGGTGATTTGTAACAGTATGCGACAGGTGCGGGAGATGGTGGTGGTGGTAGTGACTTGTAGTACAATGGAGCTGGTACTGGAGATAATGAAGGCATAGATTTATAGTATAGTACGGGTAGGAGTTGGAGATGGTGGATGTGGTGATTTGTAGCAGTAGTGAGAAGTGGGCTACTGGAGATGGTGGAGTTGGTGAGTTATAACGGTAGCAACTTATTATGTACTGTGAAACACCCATATCTGTGGAGGTAATTGTTAACCGTATCTTATTAGTTAGGGCAACTGCAGCGGTCGATCAGACCAAAGAGTAAAGAGCAGATTTCCTCTTTGGTCCGGTTTTGTGAGCCGCAACGAGCGAGTAACTATGGTATTTGGTCCAGATTTTCAACAGTATTCGACCAAGTTTTGTCGAGCAACCGGACCAAACACAGATTTAGTCGGACGCTCTTCTAGCACAGCGTTAACCTTAAACGTTTTTGTAAGAGAACGTTTCTAAACAAGGACGTCGTTGCAGAATGACGTCTAGTGAAACGTTCACTCATAAAAGCGTGTGCTTTAACGCTATATTAAAAGAGCGTGTGACTAAAACGTCCCCTTGAAGCAGCGCCAGATTAACATACGCTATGTTAAGAAGACGTTTTGCAATAATGGTGATCACGTTCCTCTATATGAGCGTCGACAGGGTAAACGTTCATGTGGATGAGCGTTTAGGGAATAGAAGCTCTTCTAGGTGACCGTTTAAGGAAGAGAAGCTCTTCTAGGTGACCGTTTAAGAAAGAGAAGCTCTTCTAGGTGACCGTTTAGACAAGAGCTCCACTAGGTGAGCGTTTGTTAACGCAGCATCAATGTTCCTTTACAAGGGCGTCTAATCCTTAGGATTCAAAACGCTTATCTAGTTGAACGTCAAATAGCAAACGTCTCCCTACACGGACGTTTCTGTAATCTAACGTTATTCTAATGTAGCGTTGTTAACAAACGCCTCTTTAGATAAGCGTAAGATCATATTTAGGGTTTAAACCGTTGTGTTTTTTTTTTTCAAGAGCAAACAAATTTGATATTTGATCTTTGGTATGGTCCAACCGCTGCAGTTACTCTTAACAATAGTATATATATGTGCTAATATTTATCTAACAAAGATCTAGGGACATAGATTATTGTGACATCAAGAATAACACTACTACTAACTTTCTATTTTGCACTTTTGGTTTTGAAATGGACAGAATTGTAAAGTAGATTTAAAGTTTTAAACATAGGTTTTAGTTTTGTTTTCATTAGATTAATATTTTAGCTTTATTATGGCAGGGAGTAGATCTCATGTGGGTAATTCAGTCACTGATATGCTTAATTTTTATGCTATAATATATCACGTTGCTTAACTTGTATGCTATAGTATATCATGTGCTTAATTTGTAAGATATATTTTTTATTTCATATTACCTAAATCACTATCTTTGCCCTAGTCTTTACTTAAGAGGGCCTTTTGCTTTTTCCCTTGAAAGCATGAAACAATGCTAGCTGTGACTGATGGAATCACACTATTGTAGTATCGTTCTCAAAGTGGATGTCAGTCTAGCCAAGTGGTGATTAATGCATTCTCCTTCGTTGGAGTCCTAATATTGGTAACCTTCTTTTTTTTCTTTCTGTAAGTAATTTTGAACTTGCTAGTGCTCCATCTGACAGTGTAGCAAAAACTAGTTTCACAACTTCCGCTGCTAGTGGAACTCAGTCATCATCTTCGCTTGCTATAGCTACCAGTAGCGGATTAGTATATTCTTTGTCCTAACAACTACCTTTAAGTCCATCTTCTTTTTGCTTAAAGACTCTAACTTCTCTCCTTGATAACATGGAATTTAAGTTGTCAAAAATTTCCTTAAAAGTTAAAAATCTACAAGATCTTCTTATATTGCGGAAACATGATATTTGAACTCAGTGATAGTTTATAGAGAACCAAAAAACGATACACATACACGCGTATAGTTTGCGGTGCTTTAGCAATATTGATTTCATAAAATTAGTAATCTGAGTCATAGTCTCTACAATCTTTACAATATGATACCTAGGTAATTAACTTGATACCAAAATAGAAAATAATGATATTTTTATTAAGTTGTACGTGTTAACCTATTGATGTTGACTATTTTGTTTTCATATTGTCGTCGACTGTCACCTCAAACGCATATAATGGACCTAAAACTACCATCTCATAACACAGGGAAAATTATTGGACCAGTAAGCTATATTTTCTTTGTAAGGAAAAATATGAAGAAAATCTTTTTATTTCTTGTCCCCCAATTGATTACAATATATGTATTTATATACAAGAAAAAGAATTAAGTTAGGAAACCTTAATTACTAGGAAATTACAACATAGTTAGGAAACAATATATTGGTACATTATTATAATGTAATGCCCAAGTTAGGAAACTAGGGTCACAATACTCCCCCTCAAGTTGGAGTGTGCAAGTTACGAACACCCAACTTGTCAAGGAGATAGTCAAATTATTTTCGTCCAAGCGCCTTAGTAAAAATATCAGCTAGCTGATCTCCTGTACGAATATAGTGGGTAGAAATAAGGCCGTCTGTAATAGCATCCCGAATAAAATGGCAGTCCACTTCAATGTGCTTAGTATGCTCATGAAACACTGGGTTTGCGGCAATATGAAGCGCAGCCTGACTGTCACAGTAAAGTCGCATGGGAGAAGAATGCGTAACATCGAAAGATCGTAACAAACCTTTTAACCACTTAAGCTCACAAGTTGCTGACGCCATGGATCGATACTCGGCTTCCGCAGAGGACCGAGATACGGTCACTTGTTTCTTAGTTTTCCACGAGACCGGCGAAGAACCAAGAAACATAAAGTAACCAGTAAGTGAACGACGAGTTAAAGGACAACTCGCCCAATCAGAATCACAGAAACCTGTCACACGCAGATCCGAATCTGTACGAAGTAAAATTCCCTGTCCAGGTTGACCTTTCAAATAACGAACAACACGTAAAGCAGCTTCCCAATAACGTACTCGAGGAGACTTCATAAACTGAGTCAAAATATGCACTGAATAACAAAGTTCAGGACGTGTAATGATTAAATAAATAAGACGTCCAATCAATCTTCTATACTGTTCAGGATCACTCATAAATGCACTGTCATCAACTGCCAATCCATGGTTCTGTTCTAAAGGAAAAGAAACTGGTTTGGCTCCTAATAAACCGGTTTCTGCAATAATATCAAGTGAATATTTGCGTTGAGATAAGAAAATTCCTTGTGAGCCACGCGCCACCTCCAAGCCCAGAAAATACTTCAATTTTCCAAGATCTTTCATGTGAAAACAAGTATGCAAATAGCTTTTAAAAGACGAAATCTTATCAGAGTGAGTGCCAGCAATAATCAAGTCATCAACATAAACCAGAACTGCTAAGAAAATGTCATGTCGCTTATATGTAAAAAGCGAATAATCAGAATAGGATTGAGTAAACCCATACAAAATTAAGGAAGATCGAAGCTTTGCAAACCAATTTCTAGGTGCTTGACGAAGACCATACAGAGACTTACGCAGCCGACATACCATACCCGGAGAAGCACCTGCAAATCCTGGCGGAGGACGCATGTAAACCTCTTCAGTGAGGTCACCATGAAGAAAAGCGTTACGCACATCCATTTGATGAAGTTCCCATTGTTTAGCTGCAGCAAGTGCCAAAAGAACTCGAACAGTCACCATTTTAGCAACCGGAGCAAACGTCTCTTTATAATCAATCCCTTCCTTTTGGTTATTTCCCAAAACGACTAACCGAACCTTGTGTCTCTCAATAGAACCATCTGAATTATATTTGATTTAATAAACTCATTTACATCCAATTGCCTTCTTTCCGGGAGGCAACTTCACCATGCTCCATGTCCCATTAGTTTCTAAAGCATGTATTTCTTCTTGCATACCCGTCCACCATTTCGGATTTTTCATGGCTTTAGAAAAACTAGTTGGTTCCGTTTCTGCAGTAATAGCAGCCAAAAAACGTTTGTGCGGCAAAGAGAATTTATCACAACTAACATAATGAGCTAAGGGATACGGAGTACCTGAGGACTTTGGAGGAGTGAGTGAAGTTGAAATGGGATCATAACACGACGTAGTGTAACAGCGGGCAGTGTGACAGACATAATCCTTCAAGTGAACTGGTGGACGTCGAATACGCGAAGACTGTACGGTATCATGAACAACAAAAGACTCTGAACTACCGACGCCCGAACTATCCGTGTTGACGATACTAGAATCATTTTTTGCTGGACTGTCCATGTGATCGCTTGTTCTCGACGAATTTCCACCGAAACTGTCCTCATTTCTTGCTGGATTCGCGACTGTTTCCGGAGAGCCTTTCCATGCTAAAAACCTCTTCCTAGTGTTCCTGTCCACGTTCTCACCGTGAATCCAGGAGTCCGGCTGCTGTGCTGCTTCCGAAGTGTCCAGGAGATCAGGCAGCATCTCCGACTGCTGTGCTCCAGGACCCCAGTCAAGCTGCTGACGCTGAGGTGCTTCAGAATTGTCTCCAGGCAGCTGCTGACTTTGTCCTGCTTCGGAGTTCACGAGCTCTTCATTTCCTCCTGATACAACCTGTGATTCTTGTCTGCTCAAATGCCTTTTTTTAACTGCCTATTGTCTACTGTTAACTCCAAGTGAAACATCATTTAATTATTTCCTGTTGACTATATGATCGCTTAAGTAGACATTATTTTCTACAATCAATTCATCGTTCTCTGAAAGCTGATCACGGTTCTCAATTGGTTTCATGGCAGACGCACCAAACGGAAACTCCCCCTCCTTAAAAACAACATCACGAGACACAAAAAAAATATTTTTCTCGAGATCATATAGTCGCCAACCCTTTTTACCAAACGGATATCCGACAAAGATACACTTTCTACTTCGAGGAGCGAATTTATCATTTTCTTTGACCCGAGCAAAACATAAACACCCAAAAACACGAATCGCATCCAAACTGGGACTCCGATGTAGCAACAAATCATACGGAGTCTTTCCTCCTAATACCGATGAGGGTGTCCGATTAATCAGATAACCAGCAGCCAACACACACTCTCCCCAAAAACGACGAGGTAGGTTTTCCTGGAACCGTAACGCTCGTGCAACATTCAAAATATGACGATGCTTTCGTTCTACACGCCCATTCTGCTGAGGTGTGCCTACACAAGAAGGCTGAAACACTATACCATTTTCATGAAAATAAGGTTTCAAACATGTAAATTCGGTTCCATTATCACTACGCAAAGCTCTAATACGCGCATCAAATTGACGATCGACCATTGAACAAAAATCTTTGAACACCCCTGCAACCTTAGATTTCTCAGCAAGCAAATAAATCCACACAGCTCTAGAATAATCATAAACGATAGTTAAGAAATACACCGCACCACAAGAGGATGGCACACGATATGGACCCCATAAATCACAATGTATTAAATCAAAAATTGCACCAGCTTTATTAGTATTTAAAGGAAACGCATCTCTAGTTTGTTTAGCCCGAAGACAAATCTCACATGGCGTTTTATTCTCCTTACTAACATCTGATTTTAACAAAGTCCCTACTACTCCATACGAGGGATGACCCAAGCGCCGATGCCATATTTCTATACTGTCCTTTCGCTCCACCTTGTGTATCTGCACCGCTGTCACACCCCGCAATATATAGATCCCATTCCGATATTCACCCGCTCCAATCATCGTCCTCGAGATGCAATCCTATATGACATATAACTTATCAGCTAAGGTGATAAAATATTTAGAAGTAGTAAGAAGTTCTCCAACAGATAATAAATTACAATTTAACTTCGGAACGAACAAAACATTCGTCAACGTAAAACGACTTCCGAAGTTTACAGTTCCTTCCTTGGTAGCCATCGTAGTATCTCCATTTGGAAATCCCACAGGACATGCCTCAATATCTCGCACATTAGTCAATAATTCTAAACTACCTGTCATATGATGTGATGCACCAGAATCAACTATCCAATCAATATTTATCATACCGCTAACTCTTTCGCTAGAACTCTCCACCTGTTTTTGAGTGTTCAGCATCTTCATCAACGTACTCCATTATGCATCAGTAAGAGAGGGAAGTGAAGCTCTGTCTTCCTCATTCACCCTAATCTCTTTCTTTGGTTCACTTATTCCTTGTATCGCATTTTCCCTAGCATATCCACGTCCTCTACCAGACCCAGGACCGGAAGTAAATCCAGTTCCACGTCCGCGTCCGCTACCAGGATTCCACCTTTCCGGGTATCCGATAATTTTATAACAGTTTTGGATATTGTGTCCAGTTTTTCCACAGTGCTTACACTATTCAACCACTTATGTACGGTCACCACCGATTTCTTTAGCTTTTGACTGTGTGAAGAAAGCCATAGCCTCTCTTCTTTCCTCATAACTCCTCGCGACTTCGCGATGTTTTTCTTCACTAATAACCATTGCGTATACTCGATTAAGATTGGGCAATGATTCCGCATTCAATATTGTAGAACAAACTGTTTTAAATCTCGAATCATCAAGTCCCATCAAGAACTGATGCACTTGCTCGTCTTCACGTCTTTTCACCAACTGCTCTGTGATCTTACACTCGCAACCTTTACAGTCACGAGTCAATATTGGTTCATAATTATTGATCTCTTCCCATAGCATCTTTAGTCGTCCGAAAAATTCGGCTACAGTCTGTCCCTGTTGTTTGCAGTTTGCTAACTCTCGCTTCAGTTGCTGAATACGTGGCACATTTGCTATCTCGAATCTCTCTTTTAAATCTGCCCAAAGCTATTTTGCATTCTCCCGATATGTAACGGTTGAACGCAAAGAGGGTTCAATTGTGTTGAAAATCCATGCTATCAACATGGAATTAATCATCCACCAATCTTCAATATCCGGACTTTCATCTGCCGGTTTCACGATGGTTCCATTCACGAAACCCATCTTTCTCTTTGCCCGCAATGCAACTCGCATCGCTTTAGCCCATTCCTCATAATTTGTTCCCTTCAATTGTACATGAGTAACAATACTTCCAGGATGATCTGCAGACGTCAACGTGTAAGGTGTAATGGATAAATTCGATTTACCCTTCTCAACATCTGCACCACCAGCCATTGTCAAAGATGATAACTCTAAGAACTTGGCTCTGATACCATAAAGAAAAATATGAAGAAAATCTTTTTATTTCTTGTCCCCCAATTGATTACAATATATGTATTTATATACAAGAAAAAGAATTAAGTTAGGAAAACTTAATTACTAGGAAATCACAACAAAGTTAGGAAACAATATATTGGTACATTATTGTAATGTAATGCCCAAGTTAGGAAACTAGGGTTACAATACTTTGTATCCTAGTAACGAGAATATTAGTGCCGTTATTTCTGACTTTGTTAATCTCATGGCTTCTTCAACTGGCGCTACCCCTTTCAAGCGACTGAGTAGTGATTTTACTGAGAACTTTGCTGCTCACAATTACTTGTTATGGAAAATTCAATTTATACCTTATTTTTGCAGGGTTATGATATAGAGAATTTTATTATTGGTTCCTTATGAATGTCCATCGCCTTCTATTAACGGAGCTCCTAATCTTTTTTCTTTTTTTTATCATGGCGGTGAATAGATAAACTCTTATTGGGTTAGATTATGTCGTCTTTGACTTCTCTAGTATTGACAAAAGTTATCTATTGCTAGACCTTGCGTATTGATCTTGACCAAGTTATATGGTTTTTTCGTATCCAAAACTGATGCACATCTCATCCATCTTAAAGAATCTAAGGATTAACCTTTTTTTTCCCTATTCTGGGTGAACAATAATCTATGTCTGTATAATTTGTAGAGCAAAGTAGATGGCGAGCTATGCATATAGTTGGAGGACCTTGAAATAAGTAAAGGTATGATACTCTTTGTTCATATGTCTTCCTTTTGTTTATTTGAGTTTCATTTTTGTCTTTTATTTTGTGTTTACAATACTCTTTCTTTTCTTTGTCCTTGAGGTTAGTACTTTGTTGTATTCTGCATAGATTTGCATCTCTACTAGTTCATTGTTCTTTAAATATGTTATTATACCACCAACATCATCTGTACTGAACTGTGTTAATGGAATTTTTGAAGGACTTACTACGTTTGGATGCGTCTTATGCTTCTTGCGAATCACTTGAGGATCGTTGTTGAACAAGAAGAAGGATCATCTTATGGTTGGTTGCATGGTTTCATTAAACTTTAATAATCTGGTGGCTAAAAGGATGCAGCATTGTGAAGACATTGTCCTTGAGTGATCCACTACTTGGTGGTTTAGAAGAATAGAGTCTGGTAGTCGAGAGTTTTCGTACCAGTGATAAAAGGAGTTTTGGGGATAACATTGATCTAGCTGCTATTCTATGGTTGGTGATGAATGATTCTAACGAAAGATAAATAAGTATATTACTGAGTTAACGTTTGGTAACGGCGAATGACTCCCTAATCACCTTTCTTTCTTATTATTTTCTTTATTGTTATTTTTAGTTAATTAATTAACAAACCCCCCTTTTTTGTATTTATTATAGTTTTGTTAATCTAAATAAAATATCAATTACAAAGCTCTATGTGGGAACGATCTTTACTACCGATATATTACTAGTTAATTAGTGGAAAATATCTTGAGTATTTTGTTGCACTTTACGGCACACATCACTCCTTGCCTTAGATTTTTGTTGTCTCCTTCATCAGTAAGCCCTTCTTCGATGGATCCTTCTTGTTCCTGTTTAGTCTTCTTCGTTTCAGAAATTGTTTTCATTTCACCGAGTTGGTAAAAGTTTTTTCTTTTATTCCAGATTTCAACTTCTATTCTTATGTTTATCTCCCAATTCTCGTTAATGAATTACTTACTATGTTGGTTTCAAATGAGATGTTACTATACAGCCTGGAAGCATCATTTCCACCCATGTCTTTTATTTTTTGGATAATGTCTTAGTTTAGGAAGACCTTTGGGCATAGGTCTTATTCGATGTTGAGAGAAAAATTCATTTTGTTTACAAGGTTATCAATGGATGGATTTTTGGTGGTTGATTTAGAGTTTGAGGCGGAAGCCATGAGGTTAGCAATAATCTTCTAGATGAAGCTGAAAAAAAGGTAAGGGATGTAGAGATAAGCTGTGAAACTAGATTTAATTTGAAAATGTGTCACAGCTTTATCAAAGTGGTGTTGTTTAAAAGTATGGTAATAGAAGATTGTATGTTGTTGGTTGAGCTGCAAACCAATTGGGTAGTTCCAGTAATTTCATATAGTTGTGTCACGGGTTTGAGAAAATTCATCTTCCTTTGACTAAACAACACTTTGGCCGATGATGAAAGGATTGGTATAGCCTGATTTAGAAGATACTGACAATGACTTGGAGAAGATCCTGCAAAAGAGGTTAGGAAAAATACTAGAAGTTAATTGAATTATTTGAGTAGAGCATATACTTACCTGCACACTAATATTAGTATGATGTTCTCTTTGTTTCAGAAAGAATTGAATATATTTTTTCCGTTTGTTGCCCCAACAGTTAAAACTCGTGTGGGAAAATCTTTTAGAAAAATTTTGGGATAACATATTTGCACGTGTACAATCAAAGATATTGGGTGTACGGTGGATCTGCTGGGGAAGCACAACATATTTGCTGAGGTGGAAAACGAGTATTACACTTCCCATCTCATCAATAAAATTAAGATAGCCAGTGAGACTCTAACTTTTTATTACGTCCATCGATTAGAAGTGAAGCGATATTACCGTAGCGGGTATGATGCCTAGTGAGAATAATATAGTTCAAAAGTCTGTGGGTGTAATTGCTAAACCGCAAGGTAACGAAGCATTACGCGGCTTCCCAGAAAAAGTTAATATAGTTATTAGGAGGAGAAGGGAATAAAGTAAATTTTATCTCTCTAAAAACCATTTTAATATGCTCCTTTGGCTCTAAAACAACCATGTTCATCTTCCTTGCGTCATCAATCCGATCAGAACTACTGAAAGAGTTGATGTTCTAAAAACCATTTTAATATGCTCCTTTGGCTCTAAAACAACCATGTTCATCTTCCTTGCGTCATCAATCCGATCAGAACTACCGAAAGAGTTGATGTTGGTGGTATATTTAGAGCGAAATTTAGTGATATTAATCCAATGGCTAAAGTTTTGTATATCGATCACCATGGGGTTGGATATGATACTCCAGAGGTATTGAGAGAGGAGGATTTTTCCCTGAATGGGGACTGGCTAATGATTTGCCACATGCAAATGAAGTTGACGCCTTTGAAAATGATGAAGGTGATCATACACTGGTAAATCAACATCCCAACTTTTTCCGCCATCACTTCATTAATGACTATTTGTGGGATGTTGAAATCATAGAACCTGAGATCCCTGACCTTTTTTATGCAAGCGTTTCAGTTCATTATATCCTTAATCTTAGTCCAGAGGTGAAGAAATGAGGATTTTGGAACCTTCTCTTCCAGGTGGTCCTTTAGAAATAAATCATACGAGAGGCAAGGTTTACAAGTTCAAGAGGAAAAATGCTAGTACTAGTGTTAAGCAAGAGAAGCTATTAGAAATGGAGAAGATTTCTGCTTCTAGGTTTGAGTATGGCTTTGAAACACGATCGATTAGTCCCAGTAATATGGCCCCATAGGGTGTACATCATGTATTGTACAGTATTGCCTGCATCATGTACACGCTCCTCCTGCCACGTATATTCAATTTAGAACAAGATGGGGCTGTGTACGCTCTACACTTTATTACAAAGCGTCGATAGAGCAAACTCTTGTTTACGGATTGACTCAGACTTGTTGTGAAAGTCTCATTCGGGGTCTGTTATAACCTCTTCCATGGGATTTTCTAGTAGTGCATTTATGTGAGATTCACCATCCACCTAACGGGTTCCTAGTGTTGCATTTAGGTGAGATTCACCATCTCCTCTCCATTCCCCTATTTTTGGACTTATTTAGGGAGAGGAGGTCGTGGAATTGTTTTTTATTCGGTCTATCTGAAATCACTCTTGTTTGTAAATAAAAGTTGTGAGTCAGAGAATTTCAATCAACTTTGACATGTCAGAGAGACTATGAGCCAAATCTTGAAGTTTTTTCTACCTATCAAATCCACCATGAATCTCAATTTTACTTCTCAGGAAATTCTGCATGGGTTCTAATAATAGTCGCACTTGAAATAGTACGAAGAATCAACAAACGATGTTCGATGTATTGAGATTTGAGTCAACTCAGTTTTAAAAATCGAGAAATTACATTTTACTAGTTTATCATAGCTCACACTAAATCTTCACAATCTTTTCAACTGTTTTCATGTTTTACTCCTATTCAGCTAGATACTCGTTGATACCTATTTTTTAGTTTGTGTCTTAGGTTTTCTTGTTATCCATTAATATATTTCCTTGCTTGAATCTCTCTCATGAGTACTTAACCTGGTTTTGCAGGTCCCTTGATTGTGAATCATGGTGAGTCTCCAGTGTTGGAGCTTTGCTGGATATGTATTTTTTTTTATTCATGACAGTATTGTGGAATATCACCTATATGATGGAGTCTCAAAGTATGTTGAAGTATATGAACCATTGTCTTGTTCCTTTTCAAGTTTTTGAAACACTGAAACCAAAGCCGACTTCACAACTCAGTCCAACCCTCAATTCAAAAATTCAAATTCAAATTTTCACCCCCCCACCCCCCTTCCAAAAACTGTTACAAGAACTTTTCCATATTTTCGTATATAGCGCATAAATATTTTGGTAAAAAGCATTCTCGATTACATGTCTTGTTTACCTGCCAAAATTTGGGGTTTCAGTTTCCTTTCTTAGAGGATATTCTCGGTCAAATGGTAATCAACAATATCTATTTAGGCCTTCAAATCTGCAAGGTGATATACATAAACTACAATCATTTTCATACCTTTCACAACTCCTTTCACAATTCTCTCAAACCTTTTAATAGAATGGTGGCTAACTTTAGCAAGCAAATCAATGGTATTATAAGGCAAATGAGAACAACTGATATCAAGGATTTAAGCACAAAACCTAGTTGAATGGCTATAGGTTCTTCTAAAGCCTTGGATGAGTCGGCCAATGAATGGTCAAACAGTCTTATTGGAAATCTCATGTCAAATGACATAATTGAAACTGGTGAATTGAAAGAAGAAATCAATACTCTGTGGA
Source organism: Papaver californicum (assembly GCA_023531435.1). NCBI lineage: Eukaryota > Viridiplantae > Streptophyta > Magnoliopsida > Ranunculales > Papaveraceae > Papaver > Papaver californicum. Next base: position 740,381 of record JAJJMC010010016.1, on the reverse strand, counting down.
AGAAATACAGAAAGAAGGAAATCAAAGTGGTAGGCAGCAATCAGTTTTTTTTCAAGCTTAACAGTCAAAAGGATCAAGAAAAAATTCTCAAGAAATCACCATGGAATATCAGGAAATGCTTACTGGTTTTAAAAGAATACACCATCGATATAGCTGCAGAAGATTATATGTTTACGCATCAAGAGTGGAATGTAATTTAAAAAAAAAAAATTACTAGAACATCACTATGTTTTAATTATTGATGAGGCTATTGAATATTTGGGAAGGAAAATAAGAGATACTGATCTTAAAGACTGTAGGCCAAGATACAGTAATAACATAACTGCAAGGGTCAAAATGAGTTTGAAAAAACCTCTAAAAAGAAGGGAATGGTGGAATATTGGGGATGGAGGAGCAACATGGATCAAATATCACTGGTTAAAACAACCTCATAATCTGTGTGACTCATGCTACATAGTTGATCATGATGAGGAAGCTTGCGTGAGAATAGAAGATGAGTTGTAGCTAAGAGGAATGGCTGAAGAAGAATATCAACAACATCAACAAGAATTTGCAAGGAAGGGTGATAATGATCTATCCCAAACAAAAGATAATATGAAAGCCACATATAATCTTGAAACTAGAGGAGAAGATGTTAAGGACACTGAAATTGAGGTTAGCAAAACATACGTCAGAAAGATTGTGTGGAAATTCCGAACCTAAAACCAATCAACCATGTACTCAATAATTATGGAGTGAACTCGCATGACAATGGTGCATATACTTCACTGAAAAATATTTCTGAGGACATGGAATGTGTAATAATAATTGAAGTTAAAACTGACACATTATACGCAAATGATTTCTTGCCAAGCAACCAAGTGGACTCTGCATTTCAAGCAACTCACAAACTTCTTATATTTTTCTTAATGATTTCGTTAGTTTTCATCATATTCATTTATATAAAACAGATCAGCTTATTCCTGTACCTTTAAGTTTTATTGTTTTAACATGAGAATATTATCGTGGAATGTTCGAGGTTTTAGGTATCAAGACACTAGGAATCATATAAACGACCTAATTAGAACTCAAAATCCTGATATCATCTTTTTATGTAAAACCAAGTTAAACAGTGTTAAGGTTAAACCTTTACTCGATGTTATAAGATATCCTAACAGCCTCATATATATTAGATTTTGTTGGACTCTACGGGGGTTTAATTTTACTTTAGAAAGATGGATTTTCTTGTAATATTATCAATTGTGAAAACAATATGATTCATTGTCTAATCCAAGCTGATCCTAGCTAGCCCGAGTGGCTCCTCACTTGTATGTATGATTTTTCATCTTATTCAAAAAAGAAGCAGCAATGGGAGTATATTTAGGATTTGGGTAACAATATTAATCATCTCTGGATACCTCTTGGTGATCTTAACATACATCTTCTCGAAAATGGGCAGCATGTTTCTTCTTATGTTGATGGTATGGTAAACAATATCATTCGTAACATTGGTCTTGATGATATAGGTTTCATTGAGAAAAGTCACACTTGGACAAGCAATAATAGGGGTACATGTGCAAAGTAATCTAGAATTGATATTGCTTTAGGTAATGGAGAATGGTCAAGGGTTTTCAATACTTCAAAACTGATTCACTTAAATCAGGTGGTAGTGATCACAGTCTCATCCTATTATTGATTGATTATTCCCAACCTAAGTTATGAAAGCCTTTTAAATTCTTTTATACTTGGTTGAATGATAAATCTTGTGCTTTGCATATTGTTCATGCTTGGAACAATACTATAGAAGGTTCACCAGGCTATAAACTTCTTAAGAAGCTTCAATCTACCAGGGTGGTCTTATCTAGATGGAATAACGAGCAGTTTGGGGAAATCAACAATAAAATTGATTGCCTTCAGAAAGATATAGGTCTTCTTCAAGCTCAGGCACATTCGGAAGAGGTGCACCATAGATTATGACTCTTTCTAGTGAGATAAGGAAATGGTACCAAATTCCGCACAATTATCATAAACAGAAAACTCTATTATTACTTTCATGAATGATGTTGACAACAATACCAAATATTTCCACAACATAACCAACAAGAAAAAGGCAAGGAATAATATTGTCATCTTGAAGAGTTCAAATGGTATGTGGGCTACTAAATGCGAAGACCTTGAAGAATTGATTACTAGTCACTTTCATAAAATAAGTACTACTTTGAACCCTACTATTGATGATAACCAGTATGGCCAATTCCTTGCATAGTTTCTGAAGAAGACAATATCTTGCTTCTAACATCTCCTACTAATGAGGAAATTTTAAATACTCTCAAGGGGATGGATAATTGGTTTGCTCCAGGCCATGAAGGCTTCCAGGCATGCTTTTATAAATCTCAGTTGAGTATTATTGGTGATAGAGTTTGTGAAATGGTAAGTCAGTTCTTTGATTTTAAGTTCATTTTAATAGAACTTAACAAGACTTTTATATCCTTAGTTCCAAAAAATAAGAAGCCTATGGAGTCAGTCAATTTTAGACTAATAGGTCTATGTTATACTTCTTATTAGATCATTTCCAAGATCTTGGTTAAAAGGATGAAGCCTCTAATGGAGAAAATTGTTTCCCCATATCAAGCTGCATATGTTTCTGCGAGGCTCATTAATGACAATACCATTATATTGCACATGATCGTATTCACTCTATGAACAAAAAAGATGGTGATAGTGGTTGGTTGGCTCTCAAGTTATATATGTCGAAAGGTTTTGACAGGCTAGAGTGGAGTCTTCTTCTTAAAGTACTTAGAAGTTTTAGCTTTTCTGAAGATTGGTGCTAGCTTATACATCAGTGTATTAGTACCACTAATTTAGCTATAATGCTAAAGGGTACTCCTTGCAAGGAATTTCAACCTACAAGAGGTATACGCCAAGGTGATCCTCTTTCTCCTTATTTATTCATCTTAGCCATGGAATTTGTATCTAGAAACTTAACTAAAGATCATCTCAACAACATAATGAAAGGGATCTTTGTTGCCAGAGATGCACCAATCATCTTCTTTTTGCAGATAATTGTTTAATTTTTATACATGATGATCTTTCTAGTATATAAAATCTACTTGACATTCTTGAGAAATTTAGTTCTCAATCTGGGTAGATTATAAATTTTGAAAAGTCAGTTGTCTACTTCAATAAAACACTTGCATTTCTCTTAAGAATATTCTTGGAGTTAAAAGCATGGATAAAAAAAAGAAGTATTTGGGCTCACCTCTTCTTATAAGAAGATCCAAGAATGAAGCTTTTATTGAAGTAAAGAAAGATTTTGATAGGAGATTATCTAATTGGCTGGAAAAATCTCTCAATTAGGAAGGCAGGTCTACCTTGGTTAAGCACGTTATCAACACTAAGACTATGTATCAGATGGGCACGTTTAAACTGCCAAAAACTCTTCTCAAGCAACTAGTTTTTCTTCAAAGAAAATTTTTCTGGGGTCATAACTCAAACAGATGGGTTAACCTGATTGCGTGGAAGAATTTGTGTCAGACTAAAACTCAAGGATGACTGGGTTTTAGAGACCTTGAAAAATTAAATTATGCACCTTACCAAACTTGCATGAAGAATGGTAGTTCAGCCGAGCAGTTTGTGGGTTCAAAATTTAAGTTCTACATACTTAAAAGGCAAGATCTACTTCATGATAATTCTCACAGGAAAAATTCTTTATGGATTTATCAAGGGATCGAAATAGGCAAGGATATCATTCAGCAAAACTACTTCAATCTTATCAATAATGGTAAAGAAACTCTTATCTGGCATGATAGATGGGTTAAAGGTCAGACAAGCAAACTTATTCCTAGATATGAATCTGATACTCAATATCAATATGTGAATGATCTAATAACTTTAAACGGAAGCAGTTGGAACATCCCTATCCTTGAGTCTCTTTTCTAGACTAGCACATTTCAAGAAATCAATATGATAACTCTCAATTTCGAAGAAGATGATGGAATTATTTGGCTCTCCTCAAGAGATGGCAAGTTCTATATTAAGAGTACTTACAATAAACTCATGGAGAATATGAATGTAGGCCTTCAAAACAATAATCAAGTTACAAACGTTGTGTGGAAGAATCTTTGGAAAACTAAAGTCCCTCATAGAATCAAGTTATTCACATGGAAAATTTTAAAAGAAGCAGTTCCAACAAAAAAAAGCTTACAGGTTTCATCAATGATCAAGACATGAGTTGTATTATATGCAACCAACAAGAAAAAAATATTCAACACTTAATCCCTGAGTCCAGGTCCTCTAAAGCTGTTTGGAGACTTAAAATGTGAGAATTGATGAGGTGAGTAGAAGGCATATAATAGCTAAGGAATGAGTTTTATCTTGGTTCTAAAATAATTCTCAAGGAAGTCAATCTGGAGTCACAAATGACTTGTGAATTGAATCTACATAAGACTCGCAAAGATTCTGGTTACTAGATGTGATTCTTAACTTTTGAATGGATGACCGGTCAAACAAATAAGTTATTTAGTGAAAATTAATGTTAAAGATAAAATTTATTGCAAAGTTTTGATCCCAAGACCAACAACTTATACGTCTAACCACCGAACCACCCGTCTATATGATTTTTTTATTATAATGTGTGCATCCTTTATATATAATATAATTAAATCATGAAATCTTCATACCTTAACTTAATTAGTAGGGTATTATATATTTACACTTGGAATGAAAAAATTTATCATGAATCTTCGATTCACGATCCAACATACGATTTGATTCTTAAAAATGAAACGTTTTCACAACCTTGTTTAGGACCACTTCCTAGGAACCCTTATAGTACTGTCATAAGAATTAGATATCATCTTAATAACTATGATTTTTCTGACAACATTAGGGTTTCCGGAGCTAGGAACAACATTAGAACCTTACAATCTATAAATTCTAATTGGTTATTACCTTCCTTAAATTATAGGAAAATAAACATAGATGCTTCCTTTGATCATAATACTAACTGTAGAGGTACTGGGTTGGTTATACGTGATTGTGCTGGTGCCTGTAAAGGAACCAAAAGAACTTTCGTTGAAAGAACCTTGGATCCAGAAGCAGCTGAATATTTAGCTGTCAGAAAAGCTTTTCGATGGGAAGCGTAGCTAAAGCTTGACAACATTATCTTTGAAGCAGATGCAGAGGTGGTAGTCAATACGATTGTCAAGATAGTAGAATAAATCCTTAATAAGAGATATTAAAACTATATTAAGTAATTTTGCTTCATGGAAGCTTATTTCAGTAGATAGAAAATGTAATAATGTAGCTGACTAAATCTCTAAACATGTCAGGAATCAAAAACTACAATTAGAATAATATTGTAATTTTGAGTCATGGGTTACATCTTTGATTACAAAAGATTGTGGCTACTTGATTCAATAAAAATTTCTTCATACATATATATAAAAAAAAAATTAGTGCATTTCAAGTGAAGATACAGGTGAAGGAGTCGTTTTCTTGACGATTTATCTAGAATTACTCTTTTTGTAAATAAGAGCTGTGAATTAAACGATCTAGATTTCAATTGGACAACCGGATTATCCTGGAATGAATGATGGTATCAATTCGTACCTACTTGCCTCATACGATCATATTCTTATTTTTCTGAAGGGAAATAACACCTATATCTCTTTTATTAGGTCTACTGATTTTTATTTCATTATTTCTTAATCACAGGGATTCCGGGAAGTATTTACCAATTTTGGACACTCTTGATGACCATTAAATGATATTCTTAAAGTTTCTCATCACAAGTATTCAAAAACGGGTTGTTTGTGTTTTCTGACTCAACTGACTCGTCTGGATATGACTCATTACATCTGGCTCAAAATTAATACAATAATAGATTCAAGAGTATAAAACAAAGCTTGGACAACTTGCCTCGGGTAAGTGGTGGTCAGGATTTGATTTGTGGGGAGACAAAGAGCGACAGAGATTTGTTTAGGGACAGGGTGTGGGTCCGGATTTTCCTAAGGATTATATAAAGAGTGGACATGATTTATTTTTGGATGTAGAGGAGATATAGAGGGTTAGGATTTGTTTAAGGATGATATAGATTAATGGTTGTGGTTCAATGGGAATAATCCAATGGTATTAATTTATAATCAAATTATTAGTGTTCCATTAATTTTCACATAATTAATGTTCCATTAATTTCTTATAATGTCATTAATTATCCAAATAAATATCTCATAATAATTTTTTACTGATTTCTTAAAATGTATTAATTATCCATATATATATATATATATATATATAATAAAATTTGTTAATAAGTAAATATATCAATGGAAAATGGCAGTGGTGGTGGAATCGGTGGTGGTAGTGGAGGTGGGTGTTGGCGAGCGGTGGAGGAGGTGATAACGTTTATTAGTAGTGGTCACTACAAAAAAATGGCTTTTAATAACACATAATTGTGTCATAGAAAACACAGATATTTGTGTATTCTATCGTGACAAATATGCTAAATTGTCTACAAATATACTAAATTGTCTATAAGATATATGTAAAAAATTTCCTACAAATACTAGGATTTGTTTATGGATGACAGATCAGTGGTTGTGGTTCAATGTGAATACATCCAATGGCTTTAATTTACAATCAAATTATTAATGTCCCATTAATTTTTATATAATTAATGTTACATTAATTTCTTATAAAGTCATTAAATATCCAAATAAAGATCTCATAATAATTTTTTATTAATTTTTTATAATTTTATTAATTATCCAAATATATATATATAATAAAATTTAATAATAATTAAATATATCAATGGAAATTGGTAATAGTTATGGTGGTGGAGTTGGTGGATATTGGTGAGCGGTGGAGGAGGTGATAAATTTAATTAGTAGTGGTCAATACAAAAAAACGGGTTTTAGTGGCAAGTAATTGTGTCATGAAAATTCATTTTTCGCTACAAAATGAATCCAGAATTTCGTCATCTATCGTAAGTCGTAGAAAGTATTATATGACATCCTTAAGAAATTGTCACCAAATTTTTTTATTAAGAACAAATTTGACACAGTTCAGTGATTTTATGACCTATAATTTTGTCACTCTAAGTATTTTTGATGACGAAATAATTTTATCACTTAAAATGATTTTAGCAATAAAAAAAAATCGTCTTAGAAAAAATTTATAGTGATAAAACAAATTGGTCACATAAAACAATTTTAGCAGCGAAAATTTGTTCGTCTCAGAAAAAAAAAATTAGCTGCAAAATTTGTTCCTCATAGAAAAATTTATAGTGATGAAATAATTTTGTCACGTACAAATTTAGCAACAAATAATTTCGTCACAAAATAAAAAATTAATAACCAAAAATAATTTTTGTCTCTAAAAATACTTATAAAGACCAGGTAAAATTGTCTCTGTAAATATCATTGCCTCCAAAACACATTTACCGACCAAGTCATCCATCTCAAATAAATTATTGTAGACCGAAAATTACCCTCACAATAACTATTTCCTGACCCAAATTATTTTCACAACATGCTAAATTGGTCACCAATTTTTTTTAGTGACTAGCCTAGATTATCATCAATCAATTCTCAAGAAATTTATTACACATCAAATAAATATAAATAAATAAATATTTAAATAAATAAATATTTAAATAAATAAACAAAGTATAGGAAACTTACCTTAGATAAAGAGGTGTCGGGATTTAATTTTGGAGGAGACAAAGAGCGACTGGGATTTCTTCAGGGATAGGGGGTGGGTCTGGATCTCTCTATGGATAAGATAGATGTACGACTGACATTTGTTTTGACAAAAGACACAGCCGCCCGAGGGCATAGGTAGTCATTTTATATTTGTAAAATCTTTTCGTTTTTGTTTCAGGCAGAAGATGAGAGGGGATGTGCAGAGAACAATCAATAATACAAAACAAAGTGTAGACAACTTACCTTAGATAAAGAAGGGTCAGGATTTAATTTTGGAGGAGACAAAGATTGGTTGGGATTTGTTCAGAGATAGGGTGTATGTCCGGATCTCTCTATGGATAAAATAAATAAACGACTGTTATTTTTTTTGACAAAAGACACAGCCGTCAAGGGCATAGTAGTTATTTTACATATATAAAATCTTTTTGGTGTTGTTTCAGGCATAAAAAGAGAGGGGATGTGCATAGAACAATCAATAATACAAAAAAAAATGTAGACAACTTACTTTATATAAAGAGGGGTCAAGATTTAATTTTGGAGGAAACAAATAGCGGATGAGATTTGTTCAGGGATAGGGTGTGGGTCTGGATCTCTCTATGGATAAGATAGATGCACGGCTGATATTTGTATTGACAAAAGACACAGCCGCCCGAGGTCATAGGTAGTCATTTTTACATTTCTAAAATATTTTGGTGTTGTTTCAGGAAGAAGAAGTGAGCGGATGTGCAGAGAACAATTCAATATCGATCTAGGTTCCATTTTCTTCTCTGTCTTTCAATTGCTATACTCAAATGTCACCTTAAACAGAGAACTCGGTGAAGATACTTAATCATAAATCTTTATTTCAGTATTTTCTTTGAGAAATTTGATTTTATCAGCTCCATATCAGAGATTTCTATTGATATCGGTTGTTCAAGACATGATCTGAAGTTAGGCACATCCCTTTCTCTCTAGATTTAGGGTTTGTCACTTTAAAAAAAAAAGAAATTGTGTTCTGCTCACCTCCTATTAGATTCAAATGCTCTTCATATTTTTTTTTCTAACTAGGGTTCTGATTATAATTAGATTTAGGGTAAAACCTATATCACACAATATCAAGGACATGAAACCCCTACATAAAAATACTCTGATCTTCGGGATCACGGTTTCATGATCACTGAAAGCAATCGCAGTTATCATCAATTTGAAGACGAAACCAATAGAAAAACCCTAAGAATATCACTTTGAGAGTTGAATGTTATATACTGGAATAGTAATACTCTCAAGGATGGCGGCGGGAATTAAGTTTTCTCTATTGAAACAGGTAACAAGAAAATTCTAATGATTTTTAGAATGTTTTAATATTTATTTTCTGTTTGTTGTTTGTAGAGTTCAATCCCAAAAGGCTCTTTTTCAAGGTCTTGATGACTCAACCTGGCCAATATCAAGTGTAAGTGGGGAAGGTAATCTTTGAAATTTTTGTTTTGCTCTATAAGTTGCTCACTTCAGTTTATCTTGAAACAATATTTTATTTTGAACATTTCAGACACATGAGAGAAGTTTGTCTCATAATTCATTACCCCAATGTTGCAGTAAGTTCGATCTCTCTTTCTGCATTTCAGTGTGTCTATTGGTATCAAGTGATGCTTATTGGAGAAGTAAAACATAAACTTTCTATTTTGTATCCTTTTTTATTGCTTCCATGTGTAACTTGAGAACTCTTGTTGGTTGTAATATTATTAAATTCATAGTGCAACTTTACTTTGTAGAGATATGGTGGTATTTATGGAGTTACATATTTGAGTTTTGCACCGCAAGGAATGAAAGACGCCATTTTTTCTAGAAAGTTCCTCTGATCGGAAATGGATTTACAGCAGATCTTGTCTGTAGAGCATGCTTCAGACTGTTTTTATTCTTGACTGATTCTAGAGGATGAGGCGTAAGCTATCTCATTTGATTCTTTAAACTGTTTTTTTTTTTAATTCTTTCTGGAATGTGGATATTAACAGATTTTCAATTTATATATAGGTTCGACTTCCATATGGCGGAATATTATTCTGTCATATAGTAGTATAGTTGATAGCAGAAATATCAGAAGTCTATATAAATAGGTGTATGAAAATTCTATTTCATACTTGACAAAGGAGTTGAGGATGAAAAATTAAGTGTTGAATATTGGAATTATTTGCAGATTCACTCAATTATATTTATCGCCACATCAATTGTTTTTCCAACTCGATCTCCTTCACTCAAATTTTGTGAAAATTGGTTCAATATAAACTACTTATTTTCCCATATGATATTATCTTCCCTCTGGTTACTTAAACTATTGATTTGCAATTTACATTCACATTTGTCTTAATTGCCATGCAAATACAAATACAATCGTTTGGACTACATTATTTTTAATCATAGGGTACCATCGAAACGACTGCAGTATAGGGATCTTGGAGTGTTGTTATGGCGTGGTTTCACCATTCAAGAGTTTTCAAACCAGCGCTTTGGGAGCAGTTCTGATTATGCAATAAATTATTTCCAATTATTAATTCTTTATATCATATTGTTACATGTTGTATGTTTAAATCCGTGTTATGAAACCAATTATCGTGTATTCATGCTACTTTATTTCTCAGTAGTTCAGTAAAAAAAATACAAATTCTTTAGTTTTTCTTTTCTTTTATTTTATTTTTAGAATTGCGTTCTCGGAGTCGAACCAGGAATGTCATTAGCTAATACCGACCTGGTTTTGGTTTGTTATAACAATTTGGTGTATTATAATTAGCAATAAGTACGAGTTTATATTAATCTGCTAAGCATAGTTGATTACATGTCGTAGAAGGACTCAACATATCTTACTTATGTGACTAAAAATGTATGGATACAATTGTTTTAAAAAATTATTGATATATGAGGGTCAAAATTTATATTACGAAAAATATCAATTTCCTTACCGTTACGGCATGGATTAAACCCTAGTTATAGAAATAAAATAAATCTAGTAAGATATGTGCCCAAAGAATCAGGCACCTGACTTAAATAGCTCCAAGTCAGACATCAGAAAATACAAAAACAAATAATCTATCATCCAACTCGGCCCAAATTAAATGTTAAGTTAGAGTTAGAGTTAGAGTCAGATCGAAACAAACATGATGCTAGTACAACGCGACCACAATATACACCAATAGTGGTATTATCTAACTTTTGTAGTTTTGAACTAGTTGTAGCAGATTAAGAAATAATAAGAAAAAAATGTGGCAACTAGTTGTAGCAGATTAAGAAAGAAATAATAAGAAAAAACGTGGCCAGAATTCCCTTGTGACATGGCTAAACCCCCCTAGTCCTAGAATAGTACCGATCATTAAAGATGGCAATGTGGTACGTAACACATTATCCTGCAAAATGGCTAACCAAAAACTGAGCCGACGGAAACATGTGGGAGATCTGATGAATGCTTGGAAGCTGTTTTTTAAGACGGAACATATGGCAGTAATGAGTGGAGCTTCATCAGACCATTCGAGCATCTTAATTTTTCTCATCCACGACGACCACTTGACAATCTGCATAGTAGAGAAAGATCTCGTTTACCCTGTTATTGATGATTCAAATGCAAGACGGGAGGGTGATAGAGATTAGATTCATCGTACCCCTTAGATGTATTCCCAAGTTTGCTTGAGCATCTGCCTTGCTGTTAAAATCCTTAGAAAAGACAAAAAAAAAAATTACAACTTTGAATAATTCCAAACGTGACAAGATGAAATTAACAGAGGAAGAATCATACGAGATAGGGAAGAAGCATATGGGTGACACTTACCCTATAAACATGTTTGATCTCGAAAGAGAAAAATTTATCCTTAAGCTCCTTAACTTGCTTGCACAACATTGCCATGTTATCATTCTTGCATTTCCAAGCACCCTGAACCTGTTTCAGCAAATAATTCTCAGTAATTTAACATATTAAGAACAAGTGAAATCTTATAATGATCACAATACACACAAAAGAGCCAACACAGATGTTGATTCCATGCACTGCAGGTTTTCCTCAAAAAAGTATGCCGGAGAAGGAACACCAGAACTTTCATCATAAGTGACATTAGATAATTCAAGTTTCGCACTGAGGTCACCTTAAATTATAGGGTTTTCACAAGTTAGTATCATGATGAAAAGTAACCACATATTGACAGGCTTCTTGACTTTCATAGGAAGATAAGTAACTGAATCAAACCCAAGAAAGTAAAACAAACAAACCTGCATAACTACGAGTTTCGAATCACCTTGCACAGAAATTTGTTTGAAACCTTTCTGAAGGGCGTATTTCACCCCTAAAAGCACCGCTTGGTATTCAGCCACATTGTTGGTTGCAATACCAACACCTTCATGCAATCGACAGAGCTTCGTAAAGACGAACGGTCAGAGAGCCATCCTTTACAAATATGGAAAGACAACATCTAAAATTGTTAGCCAAGGGTGAACGTTCTAAGTGAGATATACCACTAGCCGGTTCTCATCTCGAAATACTGCTCCAGCACCAGCTGGTCCAGGATTTCCTTTTGCGGCACCATCAAATTCAACGATGCATAAACCCTTCTAATGGGAAAAAAAGAAAAGAAAAAAAGAATCAATTACATGCTCTAATACTGCTTCAGAACCTCAAACGGGCACTTGAGCACTCACTTGTTCCTGTACAGAACTTTCATGTTTGATTATCTTGCTCGGACCCACTATCTGAAAGCTAGAACCATTTATTTCCTGAAAAGAACATATAAACAGTAGAAAATAAGACAAAACATAGAAGCTAGAATGCCACCTCAAAGAATCAACAAACCCACCAGTATAGCATTGAACCGTAAACTCAATATACAACAGCGGAAAACAGAATGCTAGTCTACTACGAGTATTATCTTGAAAAACTGTGTGAAGTTCATGGAATCTGCTTTGGACGAAAGCAAAAGGTCTATTTCAACGAAAAGTTTCTAATGAAGTAAGATTTGTAATTTTACTTACAGCTACTATATTGCCTGATTGCAACATTTCATGTGATCTCTTTTGTGGGCAAACGTTAACTGATAATTTTTGTTTGGGGGAGGGTGGTTGCTGAAATAATAAAATATAAAAATAAGACCGGAAAACAGGATGTCTGATTTGGCAGTCAGCAAATAGAAAGCTCTCTCCCCTACCATAACAAGGAGAAGATATAATCTAAGGCCAACGATTACATTAATAATAATTTTAAAGCTATAGTGCTCAAATACTTAACCTGAAAAGGACAAGGTACGAGATCCTTAAAGAGGTCCTCATTTACATTTACTGCATTGACGGTATAGGTAGCATTCTGAAGACCACGTGTATTAAGATATTCTTCGGTCTCCTTAGCCAAAGAATACCCTTTGAATACACTAACAGAAGGATCACATACCTATCAAAAGAAAATCAGTTACATGTCTTGGAAAATGGAAAAGTAGTACCAAGAGTTGCGCAAATGTCAAATTATAAAATAGATTTGAAGAGCACAACAGTTGATTTTTATTGAAATTCCACATCGAGGTTTAACATAAAAGACAAGAACACTATAAAATTTGCAACAAGCAAATTTCCATAGCCTTTTTGCCACTTTATTAATCACCAAAGAACAACACGATATCACACAATCAAGGCAATCTCATTTTTTACCGGATATCAAGGACACCCAAAATAATACAAACATCATTTACAAACTTAGACATCTTAAGGATTAGTAGAACAAAACTTACAGAATTTCCAACTTGGTCTTGGCAATCGCTTAAATTCTTATATATACCGACGATATCTCCCTTCCTGACAACATAGAAAGCATCTTTTTCTTCCTCCATTGATACAACCCTAGCAAAAGAGTAAAAACTGAAATTGAACAAATTTAGGTGAGGTTTTAGGAGGGTTTGAACTGAAGAAAACCCCTAAAAAATCGATTAGAAATCTAAACTCATATGCTACGGTAGTTAAGATCATTGAAATAGAGATTTAACAAATGAACCATAAATATTACTTACCCCTTAAATTTGTTGTATAGAGTAGCAGACTCAGAAAAAGACCGGAGAAAACGACTCAAGAGAAACAAGGAATGATCAAAATTAGGTGTTCTTTTTGGCGGGTTTACTCACAAAATAAGTGTGCATCGATTACGTCGAAATTATTCATTCGAAAACACTTATGCGGGCCAAAATTAGAGTCCAATTTTGGTCCAATTCAAAAGGGCATTTAAGGCTGCATAACGGGCGGGCGGGTCGGTTTTGGGGTAAAACCAATTACCAATCCGTCAAGAGGCGGATTTTAATATTCAAAACCGTATACCAACCCCTCTACAAACGGGTCGGGTTGAAACCGACCCGAAACGGGTCGGGTGGGTTTAATTTTTTGCGGTTTAACCCGTATAGCCAGAAAACCTTCAAACTGACAGAGTCACAGAAAACAGCATGAGACACTTCCAAGTCCATCTGCACTCCTGGATACTGTTCTTCACCTCAATTCAAAGTGCCAGTCGGATTGTAATCTGTGTGTGGACAGTAGACAGTTAAATTTGTTTTAGTTTCCCAAATTGAGAGACAAAGAGAGGAGAGACAGAGAAGACATAATAATCTACGTACATAGGAAAGGCAAAGGAGCGGGTGCTTGTCGTGCTGCTATCGGACCTAAGAGAAATGCTACCTGAATAGGCTATCCACCCTGAGCGAGTTACAAGAGCTGTTGGATTATCCACATTAGAAAAAGTTGATTCTCCATAAGCATCTTTAGTAAAAAAGCTTCTGCTTGAAGCTGATCTGAGCTTCCCCAAACTATCTTCCGCAGTTGGAGTTTGAATTCACCTTTTTATGTATCATGTAGTCAGACACCGTAAAGTCCATCAGACTCTAGGTGTCATTGGTCATGAAGACTCATTTATCATGTTCTTCTGTTAACAAATATACAAGGATATCGATAAAATGGCTGGTCGATAACATATAAAAGAGATGCTTCAAAAGTTGCAAGGTATATATTCTACCAAACAAGTACCTGATCGGATTGTTGCATATCTTCATAGTCATCAAAGGTGCCTCGGATTGGAGTTTATCTGTTTCCATTTCTCTTATAGAAAGCTCATCTCTAGTCACAAACTTCTCACTGCATGAGACACTTCCAAGTCCATCTGTAAAATTAAACTTACCTTTGTCATGCTCCATCAAATTCTTGGTATTATGTTCAACCGTTGCATCTAAACTGGATGCTAAGTCTTCCATGATTACTTTTATTAAATCATTGTGTACATTTGAGGTGCAGCTTGAGAAACGTAAGGTGGATTATGGTTCGCCTCTTTATATTCCGCCGCAGTCTTGTCACAAGAAGGTACTTCATCGTCAAAGCGAATGTTAACATCATGCTTAGATGTTTCCTTCAAATAAACGATTAACTCAGGCACTTCACAGTGGGTAGCATTCTTTCTGGCATAAGCTTTTGTTTCTTTCTCAAACAAATTGATGTCGCCAAATGGAATAATATTTTGAGGTGAAGAAGAAGAACAGCTGTTGTGTGAACGCAGAGAAGAGAATAAGATGAAATTAGGTTTTTCTTTTGTTATGTTTGTTGTTAGATGTATGGCTAGGATTAAAACTATAAATCTCAATCAATGGCTCAAATTAATCGGGTTATACGGGCGCGTTCTATACTAAACACGTAAACCGACCCATGGTGATCGGGTTTTGAATTTTCAAAACCGTATACCAACCCGTGGCGGACGGGTTCGGTTTAAAAATCCACGGTTTTGTCGGGTTCGGGAGGGTGCAGTTTTTCGGGTCGGTTCCTGTGCAGCCCTAAGAGCATTTTTTTCTTTATTTGTATTTCAAAATGGCATTCAAGCAATGGTTTAATGGCTAGTGATAGTGATGATGCAAACCCACAAGGGAGGGGATTGTGAAAAAAACATTCTCAAGTCGTCCACTGCATTAGTGGAGTGCTTTTTCTTTTCAGCTGAAAAATGGAAACTCTATTAGATTTTGAAATGATAAATGGACTACTAATGGTCCATTAAAGAACATATTTTCTGCTATTTGTAAATGAAAACACTACAGGTAGATCAAAATTGATAGTCCAAATGTAGATCAAGGTTTTGTTTCTAGAAAAAAAAATTAACTGGGACCCATATATTCACACAAAAGAGCACCCCTTAAATTCTAGGGTGGTGGTAGACACTATATCATTACCTACGGATGGACTATTAATTTTGGTCTACCTCTAGTGACTTCGATTCTTCGATTTTTAAAATTGTTTGTCAGAAAAATTCCTTTGTGTCTGACATGATAGTAGATAAGAGATTACATTGTATAACTAGGAGGAGTGTTTCTGCTGCTGAGCAAATGGAATGGGATATATTGTATAATGAATTGGGACCAGTACCTGAGTTATTTGGTGATGAAGATTCTGATAATTTTTAGTTCAGAAACACTAAAATTTTTAGTTGGAAGATAATAATATGTGTGGCTTTGAGAGGTTTATTTGGCAGAAGAGTATACCTCCAAAAGTTAGCTTTATGTTGTGGGCTAACTTTCACTAACACTTTACCTACTTAAAGTATTCTTAGTTATAAGTTGTGCCATTTCCTTCATATAGAAGATGAATAAGCATATCACATTTTCTTACATTGTTTTTGTGCATTTGAGGTATGGTCATTCTTTGTGAAGGCATTTAAAGTAAGTTGTGCCATTTCCTTCATATAGAAGATGAAGAAACATATCACATTTTCTTACATTGCTCTCATGCATTTGAGGTATGGTCATTCTTTGTGAAGGCATTTAAAGTGTCTTGGTCTTTTCCTGCAACGATATAAAATTTACAAATATTCGTATCATAGTTTGAGAGGTATGTCATTTCTAAATTTACCATTTTGTCATCCATTAGGATATAAATGGAAAAAATTACCTAAAAATATCGCTTTCTTCCTGTTTCCTTAAAAATTGCGTGTCTCAAAGCTTTGGTTTCACTAGTAAAGTGCACACATGTGATCCCAGCTATAGCCAAGCGATAGGGAAGGATACTCACCATCAGTCAAAAAATCACTTTACGGATACTAAGTAACCGTCAGATTTTTGACGGATATTGAGTATCCGTCTCAATAATAAAACCAATTTCGGTTTTTTACCTATATTAACTCCTAATACTTCTCTTTTAACTATTTTATTTACTATGCCCCACAGTGGTTTCCTTTCGTGAAATTTAAGCTATAGTCAAGCGAAATAACTACCATAGTGGTTGGCCTAAAAAAACAATGACTTTTTTATGAAAAATTACCATTTGGTCCAAGGCCCAAATAAGTAGTTATAGTAGGGTCCAACTAGATTTTTTTTAATCCATAGGTCCAAAATAATTCAAAACATGGAAATAACCTAGATACCCACTTTCCAAATGTGTAAACACATTTTCCCCAATTTTTTCGGTTTTCCCTTTTTTGTTTTTCTTCCCTTTTCCTCCCTTTTTTTGGTAAAATCATCAACGGAAACAAAACAATCGGATCATTATTAGATGATGATGATATTATTCCGGCTAGATTAATTGTGTGATACTTTGTACCTTTTTTCTGGTTTAAGTAAACCCATTGTGCCTAAAACTCTAATGGTCAAATGTTTTTATCACTTTTAGGTTGCCTCAAAACTAGATTTTTACCTTGATAAAGAAATTAGCCTTAGTTGAAACCCTTGGGTTCCTTAATAGTTTTCATGCATGCTAGACACATGGTATTTAGGTAATTTTATATGTTATTAAACAGAAAGATAAAAGAAAAGAAAATAGAAAGAAACGGGATCAGAGCTTTTTCTTTTTTTTCACCTTTTTCTTCTTTTCCTGGATTAATTAGAGGCTTGTGAAATTAATAAGGGGTTGATGTGATTTTAATATAGTGGTAAAAAGGGTTTGATTCTCAGACTTGTGAAGATTCGATTTCTAGACCTAATTTTTAATGACTAAATAAAGAAGATTAAAACAAAGTTGATTTAAAATTGATGGGAAGAACTAGGGCTAAGATTCCACTATTAAGCAATATTTCAAGTGATAAAATCTTACTAACTTATTCTAAATATTGCCAAAGTTAGGTTTTTAAAAGAATAATTGTAAATCGAAAGCATGAGACATCAAAAGTTTAAAACTAAGCACGACCCATCAAAAGAAAACACAATTATTTGAGAAAACCCATTTTTTTCAATTTAATTCAAAGCAAGTAATAATAAAAGAATTGTAAATAATATATAAAATAGAAGTTACCACTTATTTATTGGAGAAATAGCTTCCTCCGTCGCCCCAGTGATGATGATTAGCTTATTGTATTGGAAACACCCTCAAAAATATATTTCATAGCTCAAAAAGTGCTTACAATGGTGAAATAATAGTAACACAGGAGAACAAAGACGCTTATAAGCGTTACAGAGAAGTGTTATCTGCATTACAGAAGAAGGAAAAGGAAACAGTAATAAAGAACGGGCTTCAGGTGCTTCAGAAATAGGACTGCTTGAGGGACTGTGTTAGCGACAATATCAGCGATAGTTCCCTGGAGACTTATATTCTTTACCTTCTTCTTCACCAGCAGCAGAAGTATTTTCTCCTGGAATTTTTTCTGTGGCTCTGGCTGGTTTGTTTCTCGTTTCCCTTGGCTATATATAGTATTAGTGAACCCTAGAAACCCTAGAGAACCGATAAGGACTGCAAAACAACTCCCAATAAAACTCAAATTACGTGTAAATCCTAAACAGGATCAAATTCATTTTTCCGGCTTGATTCACTTCTGCAGCCATTTTTTCCGGGTGAAACACGTTTTGTGACATGTATTGATCCTGTTTTGGTTGTTTACTTCCCTTGGGTAACTCATATTCACTTCCAAATCCCTTAGAATTCGATTCCAAACAACTCAAGAAGATTCTCACGTGAAATCCAAACTTCCCGCCATTTTCATGATTTCAAATTCAAAGGGAAGGGGTGCCCCTATCCAACAGTGGGGTGCCTTTAACAATTTGTCCTGGGGTGCCTTTAGTAATTTTTCTGGGTGCCTTTCTCAACTTTTCGAGCCGATTTTCCGTAATTATTTATTTCTCAAAAATATCTACAAAGACATAAAAAGTCATAAAAAGTACAAAATCAAACACTATCAAAATAGATAATCGAGCACAATTTAGACACAAAAATGTGTCTATCAGGTGATTTAAAAAAGACAAAATAGGGTCACCCTAAAATAAAACCCTACCCCTTATCCATATATTTTTATAAATGACTAAATGCCCCCATTTAATTAGCCCTAATACATGATTAGCTTAGGTAATTAATTAGCTTAGATTAATTATAAAGATTATAGTTATGATTAAAATTAGAGAAAATTTTCTTTTTTTTATGAGTGGAGAAGAAGAGGGGCTTTTGGAGGGAAAAAAAATGAAAACTAGGGTTTGAGAAATTAATGATTCTTATGCTCAAAATGAATAACCCTGAGTTCAAAATACTCAGGTAAACTACTAATATTATACGAATGGTCGTTTTTTTGGTTAAAAAAGTTGAATCATCATGGGAAAGCAAAGACATAGGATAAGGGTCGTCATGGTCGTGAGATTCTGACCTTTATGATTCTTCGTAGGTCGTCATGGTCGTAACATCAGACAATGACGACCCTAGGCCGTAACTTTATCAGGCTATGAAAAATGTCATGGTCAAAAATATGACCATGACGACCCTAACCTGGTTTGTCTCAGTAAGGTTCGTCACAATACTATATTTATACCATGACTACTCTTGAATCGGAAATCCCTGTATGAAATAACTGTTAGGGTCGCATCGATTCATACCATATATATTAACGACTCTAACCGTCCATTACAAATTTAATGAGTGGTCGGCATGGTCGATATTTATAAACCATGACGACCTCTAGTGGAAATTTTCTGATTTTGTTTTCGCAAATGAATTTCATTGAATCGAAAAGGCATGCATATTTAATAAGAATTTCATTGCACCGAAAATCAATACATCTTTAATACCATAATATTGAAGAAAAATAAATAACATTCATAACATTACATTTAAACACTTAATAATATAGGGTGGAATCGTAGACATTATTTTCCAAGATACGATAACAATCATCATGCTCAAACTTTTTTCCTTGGGAAGCCTTGTATCCATCTGGGCCCTTTTCCACAAAAAAAAAAAACAAATCAATTTAAGTTAGTATTAGTCAAAACTATTTTTGATGAAATCAATATTGACAAACTTACTCTTATCGCACCCGCCAATGTGGGATTGGCTTCCTTTACGTCTTTTATTTCCTCTTTAAAAGCTTCGTATTCTCTGAAGACTTCTTGGAATCTATTCTTAACGTTGTGGAGTGTTCTTGAACTGCGATTTCCGTCTAACGCCACAAAAATTATGACTACACGGTTCCACCATAAATCGGAGTTTGGATCCAAGATATTATCGGCGCTTATAACCTCCATATCCTTAAGCTCTTCTTCATGGGTTGTGTACGTTGCCCACACTCTAAATATCGTTATATCTTCACTTTCAGTGTAGAGAGTATGCTGAGTAGCCATTGTTTTTCTTGTAGTTATTTGTTTTTTGATGAGAAAGATTGTAAAATGAATTTGAAAGTTGAAACTTATGGTTTGGATGAGGATGAGATGAAAACTTGGTCTTTTTTGTAGATCCTAAAGACCCAACGACTAGTTTTTTGAAAAAACTAGCCGTTGAGAGACCCAACTGTATTGGTTGTAAGTAAAAAAAATGCAATGATGCTTCTAGGGTCGTCACACTTGTAATGTAAAACCATGATGACATAAGATTCCATGTAAGTAGTATCTTCAACCTGCTAAAACAAACAATGACGACTCTAAAACTTGGAGAAAACATAAAATATAATAGACTAATATGGTCGTCATGGTCGATAGTTTGTGTCCATGACGACCTTAGCTACCAATTTTTGGGTTTTTCTTGTATGCGTTTTATCAAGAGTCGAATCGGTGCATTGATAAGACCATGACGACGAATAAATGTCACTATTTTGGTGGGTTGGGTTCGTCATGGTCAACACCAATATACCATGACGACCCCTTATGTAGAATATGTTGATTCAGGATTTTGACGAGTTTGTTTGGGAATTTGTAATTTAAATTTCATTAAAAGGAAAAGAAAAGATATGCATAGATCATAACATAGCTTTACAATGAAGTTAATCAATTTCATAGATCAATGAAATACGCGATATTTTTGGCCAATACTTCATTGCATGCATCATGTCTGAATCTTTTGCCACAGTCCGTCTTATATTGTTCATTAGCAAGAGTTTTCTGAAAAAGGAAATCAACAATAAGAGTTGGTATTATAATCAAACAAATTTGGATTATATTAACATTTAATTGATATTTACTTACTTGTTCCCAAATTTTGAGTTGGGGATACACCTCGATCATGTCCATCAAATTATTACTAAAAAAACATCGATCGTAGATCAATTCGAATATTTCATTCATGTTTGTTATTGATCTTGATTTTTGATTGTCGTCTAACACAACAAAAACCCTGAAAATATGGTTTCAAAAAGTTGACAAGGGCCCATTTATGTTGATCTTGAGTTGTTCGTCATGTTTTGTGACCGACACCCACACTCTAACTGCGGCAACATCTTCTCGGAGAGTTAATTTAGCAACCATTTTTGTGTATTTTCGGATTATGAAGAAATTAGAAAGAAATGAGACATATGAGAGATAATTAGTGTTTGGGAGACATTGTATGTTGAGAAGAAACTTCCTTTATAGAAATCAAGGACCCAACGAACATTTTTTTTAAAATGGGCCAACTAGCCATTAACGTATAGGTTCATAGCTGCTAGGTATGGTAGATTCGTCATGGTATATACCTATAAACATTGACGACCCAATATATCAAAGGAAGTCTTCATGGTCGATACCTATAAACCATGACGACTATTACCTACCATTATTTGGGAGAGTTAGAGTTTTCATGGTTGATATCTTAATACCATGACGATCCGGGAACAACGACTAGTTTTTCCCCCAAATAAGTAGTCAATGGGGGCCTTTTCTATATAAGGTGTTATATTCAGTTGAAAACCTTAACATTATACTCAAACTAAAACTCTTTTGCAATGGCAAGTCCATCATCAACTACCAATTCAAATGAAGACATACTAAGAAGATGCGAACGAACTACTCCATCAACTACCAATCAATCAGTGGAATGGAAGTAGAGATACGTAAAAGAAGCAAACAAACTACATCATCATCAAGTGCTAAAGAGGTATTCAAAAGAAAGAGGAAAGGTTATGACCAATTCCAACTAAGGTAAAGATTCAAGTTTGTTGAAGAAGAGAAGGAATGGGTTAGGAATTTATACGTCGTTATGGATATTTCCGAAGAAGATTGGGATGAGCGCATATTTTGGAATCAAGTAACAACAGGACCTTTTGTTCCCAATTTGGATGGTAATTACAAGAAACCACGCTTTGATTACAGACCATACTATGTTTCTTCAACGACCATTCATGTTAAGAAATTATGTTACAAGTACAACGAGTTTCTCATTAGGCACAGATGAGACAGGTTTGCGGCACAGGATACATATATCAAATGGAGAGGAGAGTTTTTTTATCATTTTGAAGCTGCCAAAATTGTTGAGTCTCGCACCGAGAAAAAGAATATTATGTAATGTGTTTAGTAACACCAAGTTGGTCTACAAGTTACTAGTCTAGTTTAATATTGTTTTCACGTTCTAATGTACTACTGATGGACCCAAGTTTGAATCAAATTATCTTATTAATCTAATTATAAATATTGTTCAACTTTTGTATCATTACAGGTCTTCATGTCCGTTACCTATATACCATGACAACTCCAAAGGTTAACCTCCATACTCTTCTCTAATTAGCTCTGCAAGA
Source organism: Papaver californicum (assembly GCA_023531435.1). Taxonomy (NCBI): domain Eukaryota; kingdom Viridiplantae; phylum Streptophyta; class Magnoliopsida; order Ranunculales; family Papaveraceae; genus Papaver; species Papaver californicum. The sequence goes on along the minus strand of JAJJMC010010016.1, from coordinate 717,794 downwards.
ATCGTCATGGTTTATAGTGTAGGACCATGACGACTGCAAAGCTGAATTGAAAATAATATGATCGTTGGGGTTTTTAGTATATAATACAACTCACTTCTCTAGAAAAAATTGTCCTAAACCTTCTAGTTCCGTTTTTTCTACATTTTACATTTTTTTTTCATTTAAAAGTAAGACATCAATGTCAATGGTAGAATGGGAACCGGATGAAGATGTGGATCTCGTTAAATCTTTCATTAAGGTGTTCCATGAACGTCTGGATGAAATTTATTCAATGTTTTGGAAGAGAGTGAAAGAATTCTATTATGAGCGCATCGCAAATCCCAAAAACCGAAAATGGAGAGACTTAGCGTTTCGATTCGACTACATTAGAAGTTCAATTCGAGAGTTCACTAAATTTAGAAAAATGATGAACGACCATCATCCCCAAGCTCCTCTTACCGAAAAAGTGAGTAACATAATAAAACTTAATACTTTGTGTACCTTTTTCATAATTTTATGTTTGCAAATTAATATTTATTTTATTTTATTTCAGCTGCAAATTAATATTTATTTTCTTTATGGAAAATAAGAAATTCTGAAAGAAAGTTCTTTCACGTAAAGTGCTATGGGGTATTGTACAATCGTGCTTGGAGGTTCATTGACGATGTTTTAATGTATAACATACATCGTCATCCATACTAAACCTTATGTAATGCGAGATTGATGTAATATTATTTTCTTAATGAAATCAATGTGTTTTTTATCTTTCCAAAAGTGACGACTAATGTCTATCATTCCCAGAGATGGAGTTGTCATGGTCGATACCAAAAGACCATGACGACCCTAAACACCATTGATTTGTTTTTCATGGATGTTTTGTTCTCTAGGGTCGCATAGGTTCATAACAAAAACAATGACGACACATATATGCCAATATTTGGGTGAGATACAGCCGTCATTGTCGATAACATAGACCATAACGATACTAGATGCAATTGTTAGCTGCTAAAAGTGTCAAAGGTGGATTCGTCAACCTGCTAAATTTGACCATGACGACTCTAGCTATGGAAAATAATCTACCAAATTGTGAGAGCAGGGGTCGTCAACCTTCTAATTTTTTCCATGACGACTCTGAATCTGAAAAAATATTTTACTAGTGCGAATATTAAGGTCATCATGGTTTTTATGTATATATCATGATGACACTTACGATGATTTAGGCATAAACAAAAATTCTCCAAAATAATAATGTCTTAACAATCAATTCAAACCAATCTTACACACCTACTATAAGATTGTCTTAAAGAAATTAATTTTTACCTTAGAAACGTAAATAAACATGAGTTCAAGTAACGTTAAATTAAGTTAGGCTCAGAATCGTAAATAAACATGATTTCAAGTTAGCAATGTCTTAAAAACAACAACATCTCAACCACGACCACGACCATTACTAGATGATCTTCGGCCTCACTTTGATGCAGGTTCTTCACTTCCACGACCTAGTCGAGCATCTCCTTGGCCTTGTGCGCCTTGTTTAGCACCTTCGCCTAGTTCATCATCGTCTTGGCCCTCTTTTCCTTGGGTATCAAAACCTTCTTGGATGACTTGGGTAGATGGTTTACAAGACCTCTTACTTGCACGAGCCAGATCAGCATACATTTTTCCCGCAGCCGGGTTTTCGACGTGTGTCAAGTAGTCAATGTACTTCCTTTGTTAGTCAGGCGTCAACGGTTCTCTTTTCCCTTCAAGCAACACAGTTCCTTAATCACAATCTTCACTCGATCCCTCTATTCACATTAAAATTACAATCGAGGTTAACATACTTATAAGCGTATATATTTAAGAAAAAAGGATCAAGAAAAACAAAAATACTTTCAACAAGCTTTAGAATACTAGAGTCAGTTCTGGTGTCAGGTGCCGAAGTAGAAGAAGTAAAATCTTTGTTGTTTTTGCGCTCGCGAGGATCTATCCGTATCACATGGCCATGGGAGAACTTTTCGTACCATTCCAAGTAACCATCATTTGCCTCGTAACCTTCATTCACATTCTCCCAAAAAACGATGTCTACTGTGCTAGCATGCCTATTATCCCAATGACTGGTCTCCGGTAGAGGTTAGTAAACCATCTTAACGCTAGAAACATCATACTTGCATTCATCAAGTTTGAGCCGGAATTTTGGTACAAAATTATCATCACGTGGATCTTGCTTATACCCAAGATGGCACATTACTCTCGATGGATCAAACATTGAGAATCTGTTAGGGTGAAACAAATGGCCATTATAAAAAGAGACCTATTGGATTCTATTAGGTCCATTTCCCTTATATGGATTAAAGACTACATCTTGGGATGTCATGTTGTCCAAACTTTCCCTCATGGATAACAACATGGACTTATGATCCTTCTTCTGACCCCCAGTGAACGTGTATTTCGTCCCTCTTGGTTGAGCACTGGTCTATGACTCATTCACTTTGACGTGATCTTTCTCATTGAACAATGAAAGAAAATGTTCGTAAATCCACAACTATACAATCATCAAAACAATAAAAGTAGTATTCATCAAACACGATATTGAAAAGAATAATAATTCATCTAACAAATAAATATGATCACTTCAGTTACCTGGAGTAGACTTTCATTCCCGTTGATTTAAGAAGTTCGTTCCTTAAATACTTTTATTAGCTCCTCATTCTCATGTGCTACGACAGCAGTCCTCCACGAGTATATACTCACATCCTCTAAAGGATGTAAAAGTTCGAGATAGTTGGCGCTGACCCTGTTTCCTGTGTTGTTGGGAAATATCACAGACCCTAGCTAGCACGTACAATAGATAAGCGGCAGCCATAGCACGAACTTCAACCACAGAGAGGAGAACATTATCTCTTTCCTTTTTTATTGCCCGAGAATATATGTGCCTCAACTCCACAAGATTGAACTCTCTCCTTCGACTTTAGCCCCATGACCAACATGTCGTTTGCCATCTCTTCATTCCTGCCAAATAACTCCTTGGCCAGTTCATAAATTATTGACCAAAGAAGTTGTTTCCTATAGTTGTCTATAGTGGATTTTTCTTCGACCTGGAGCTCTAAAATATTTTCTACATCGTGAGGATTTAAATCCATCTCGCCAATTGGTAATTGGAAGCAATCGACTTTAGGGTAAAACCTCTCACTAAAGCAAGATATCGTGACCCTATCAAATACAATGATGGGGTGTTGTATGGCAGGATACAAATCAGAGTTATCGATTAATACTATGACCCTTGCACGTTCTCCTTTTAGGGGTCAGTACTCCATTTTTACGTACAAAGACTAGCGTCTGAAAAGACGTGTTGCATTCGTATGATCCTATAAAATAGGGATAAAAAACACAATATGAAACAAAATAACAACAACAAGTTAATTGAAAAGAAAAGTTGAGATTATTACGATGGTCTCATAGATAGTACGAGCCCACGAGCCAGGATATGCAAATAGAACTTGACCTCCATCTAAGGGTAAGCCTCTATATTTTCCATTGCGTTCATGCCCCAGCACCAAATGGGTTTTGGGAACGTGCCTCACGGGTAGGGCTTTTGCCTTGCCCTTTCCTTTGTCCTTCGCTTACACCTCCGCCTCTTCTTGCACCTTTTCCTCCTCCTCATAACCACCACCATCATCACCACCACCACCACAACCTCCATAACCACCAGCACCATCAACACCACTAGAATCACCACATCCACCATCAGCACCACCACCATTGGTCTTACCAACATCATCTTCAGTTTCTTTATTGTCATGGTCTGAATTCACATATGGAATAAAGGAGGCTGAAGAAGAAGGGTGGTTGGTTGTCAGCCAAGCAAAATTATTTTTAAGTTCTTTCACTTCACAATCATAAATAAGAGTATAGTTGTAAGAACAGATTCAATCAACAGGGGGATATGGGTTGAGATGATTGTAAATGAATTTAAACTAAATTAATAGAATAAAACAATTTAAGATTATGAACAATATAATGAGAATACTAGTTAGAGAATTCATCTTCCGTCATCAAACATGTTATCAACTAAATCAAACTCAATATTCAACTTTTCTTAATTTCAATAACCCTAAAGCATCCTATCGCAGGTCTACTCCGGCAGAACTTCTTTTATCATCAAAGGCGCAAGAGACACTCTTTGAATCCTTTTCACTAGATAACTTGGCACAAGAGACACTCAAGTTTAACCCATTGAAAGCAATGGTGTTTATCAGTTGAGGTTATTCTAAGCAATCTGGCGCTAGAGCCACTCGGATTTAACCAAGGTCACGCTTCTACACATAATCTCATGGCAACATCCCGTCGTTAAAAATTATGTTATGCTACTTGTAACAAGGGTCTTTTGACAATTCCGGATCTCAAACCCTAGTTTAGCTATATATATGAATTTATGATTATTTTAAATTCGCGACTTGGCGTTATTAATAGTAGAATATAAGTGATATTAAAAAAAATATGAATACTAAGAATGAATGCTTTAATTAATAATCATTTTCTAGACTTCGGGATACATCTCTAACCAATGAGATTAAATTAGCTCATAATGGATTTCTTAAAATCCATGGAAAATAATAAAGAAGAAATTGAAAGCAAACCCTAGATTGTAGAAAAGTCTCCAACTCGAAAGCTCCTTCTCTTCTTAAGTTATGATAAGATAAAGGGTTAATTAGACTTTGGTACCTGGGTTTTGACCAGATTTAATGTTTTTACTTACATTTTTCCAACGTTAGTGTTTAGTACCTGGAATCACTGTTCATGTGAACATTTGTCCAACGTTAGTGTTTTGTCCTACTAGGGTGAACAGTGATTCCAGGTACCAAACACTAACGTTGGACAAATGTAAATAAAAACACTAGATCTGGTCAAAATTCAGGTACCAAAGTCAAAAAGAAGTGAATTGTCTCTTACATAGATTCCCCAAACATAGATGCATCCGTGCTCGAATCCCGTTCGAAATAGTCAAACTAGCTCAAAATAGCCCAAACACGTCCAAAATAAGTTTACAGAGCTAATGGGCTCGTGTGAACAATAAAGGCCCAACCCAAAATCAGGTTTAAGTTTAAATTGGTTAAATAGCATTTTTTTTCTCCTAGGTGATTTCACGTTAGCATTCCTCTCTCCTTGATGGCTAAGCCATCGAGAAAAAAAAATTCTTCTGAATTTTTCGCTTCTCCCAGATTCTCTCGATGGCTTACCCATCGAGAAAATATTTTTCATATCTGAGTTTTAAAAACTCAGACTCATATTGTCTACCAAAATCGGACAATATTCTTCTCAACCTTGAATCAAACCACAGAGCCAGCTCCATCCTCGAACTCAACTTCCAAGCTCAAGCAAAATCACTCACTAACAACACAATTAACTCGACCACCAATCACTGCCATTCTCTTCCGTAAATTCTTTAAATACCACCAAGCGATTATCTTGTACTTTATCTCACTAGTTCATACTCGAACTTCTCCATTGGACTATGTTCATCACTAACTTCACCTTTGAAACCACCATTCACTCTCTTGTAAAATCCCTGGACCATCAACCATCACTCTCTGACTTTCTCGACCATTTTACGAATCCCTGGAAGAGCTCACATCTGATTCCAAACCAACAGAGCCATCATCATCATTGCAATAACTTCCATTATCATCACCAACCGTTAATAATTCCATCAAGAATTTCTATCGAGTTCCACCATCACAAAATCGATCTATATCCAACAATACAAACTTGATCCACCATTAACACTTCAAAACAGCAGAAGCAGCATCCACAGAGTCGAGTTATCACACATTGATCACCTCTGCCGTTAATGGCTGTAGCCATTAAGAACTTTTCTTCTTCTCAAGTTTCATCTCCATTAAATTAACCATCAAGCTTTTCTTCTCCATCTTCAACCGCAGCTGTTAAGAACAATTAAAGCTCATCTCAATCACATCCCAAGTCTTCTACCAGCTCCAATAACTCACTGAAACCACTCAATCTCAAAATCAGCTTCAACTTAATCACCATGATCAATCATAGCAACTACTATCTTCATTAACTTTTATTAATGATACGCTCTGACTTTGCTTTTCTCCATTCTTTCTGATCTCAACAGATCGAAACAACTTCACTTAACCCACCAATTCAGTGTATTGTTAACTTTCACAAAAACTCGCCGAAAATAGCTAACCTAAATTCCCTGTTCGTGATAATTAAGATGAAGGTGGCAGCCCTTATCAACATCATAGGCGCCATTATCATAATTCAAATTCTTGGACAACCCCTTAGTAATTTAGTAGGTGCCTTTAGCGCTTTTCAGGTAAAACTCTTTTCGCCCATAACTTTCTCATACGAATTTCTCGTTCTCTTTCACATGGTGGGTAGAAATCCTTGATTTGACAGAGCTTCATTGGGTCTTTGGCAATTCTTCCTTTAAAGCACTCAATTTTCACTTCTTTTAGAGATTTAACCTACAAAAAAAATAATATACAGAAGTAATAGCAATACAAAGTAATTCACATGAAATTTAACAAATAAGTGTAAGAAAAGGATACTCAAAACATGTAAATTATGCACTTATCAAAGGGGGATCCTCTGGTTCGTTACCTTGTTGTGCACGTTCACAGTTAACAAAAGGTATCTCTTTCAGACGTTTTCTGCGAAACGGACCAGCCCCATTTCTCGTTGCGGGGAGGTTTTTAAGGAGGAGTGAGTAGATGTTTGCCTTTTCCTTTCTTGACCTTTTTAAGCATGCTACAATTAAAAATACACAAAAATCAAAAAAACAAAGCCAACATTCATAAACCAAGTATAGGGGGTCGTTATGATCTAAATTTTTGACCATAACGACCCTATGTTAAACCATGACGACCCTTTGTTTCATAAAAACTAATGTCGTCATGGTTTAAAGTACAACTGATACGACCCTAAAAGACTCTGTCTTCAGTGAAAATAAACAATAAGGGTCATCATGGTTTTAGGTAAAAATCGATGCGACCCTAAACAGACCCTTCGTCTTTATTGGAAAAAACCATTAAGAGTCGTCATGGTCGCAAATCAAAGACCGTGATGATTTTTTATAATTTTAACATGCATATGAAAAGTCGTCATGGTCTTTGATTTGGGACCATGACGACCCTCTTTCTGAAACTGCAACTTTGCGGTTACAGACCTAATTTTAGACTCAAAACATACATACAAACAATCACAACAAGTAGAGTAATGGGTTTTAGTTACATACTCTCTAATTGGGGTCATTTCTTCTTCCAATTCTTTATTGTTTGATTCTTAGGTGCTTTTCGAGTTCCACTTTCCTTTTAGTTTCTCTACGATTCTAGGGTTTTCTTGTTCTCTTTGATAATGCTTTGTACGGACCATGTTTGAAGAAGAATTTAATCGTCGATGAAAGTTTTTGAATCGACGATTACGACGATGAATTGATTTCGAAAAAAAATTGGAGGAAGAGGGGTCGCTAGGTTTTGAGAAGAGGGGTGGAGTTTATTTTCTTTCTTTTAGTTTTGGATTGAATGGGGGCGTATATGATTAAGTATAATAGGATTTTATGATTAGTTATTAGTAGAGGGAAATTTAGTATTTTCACCACCACTTGGCATCCTTCTATAATTTATGGTATGCGGGTAGATTTCTAATAGCCCCCTATTAATTCCACAAGCCTCCAATTAAGCCAGACTTCTTTTCTCTAGTGATTAATTTTTTTCATTTCTTTGAAGATTAAAAGAGACGCAATTGAAAATCATGATCAGTGAACTCGGTAGAGACATGGCTATATCAAGTTACTATCGTTTATATTGGCTGGAGGTATAAGAATATCTTCTTGTTGTTTTTGGGATTTGGAAATTTTCTTGAGATAACCCATTTTCACTCAACTGATCAAAGTAGTTCTTACCGGTTGATGAGTTTGTGCAATCACATTTGATAAATGTTAGGATTCAGCATTTGGTCATGATTTCTTCATCAAATTTAAAGTTGTTGTAAAAGAGGGATGTTAGAGTTTATACCAACATAGGGTTTTCTTAAAATTGAATGGTTAAGTTTCAATTTAGATGATATTAAAATTGGGTTAACTGTAATTCGGGAAATTTCAGTCTGAATTGTGTAAATTGATAAAGTAGGGTTCTACATGTTGAATTAGGAGCTTTACCCCAATTTGTAATGTTAAATTAATGACAAATGCGTGAATGGGTTTATGAAATAGGGTTGTATTTCTTTTACGCATAGTGTTAACTTGAGTTAGCATTTGGACTTAGCCTAGTGTTGGTTCTCTACGGTAGTATGGCATTTAAATTATCTACTTGTGTTGGTCACCTGGCATTTGAATTCCATACTAGTGTATTTATTACCATATCGCTGTAAATATTTGATCAATGAGCATACTTGTGTTTGAATCCCATAAATTGGTTTACTGGACCATACGGGAAGGTGTACGCTGAAGGTATGGTGTGAATTACGTGAGTATGGTTAGGCTAGTTAGAGAGATGGTTAGGCTAGTTAGAGAGATGACTACTTAAGCTTACGGTCTTAAACAATGCAATATGTATACTAGATTTTTCTATTTAATAAATTGGAACTTGCTTCATACTGTTGTGCTTTTATAGTTCTAAATTTTGAACTGCGATTATGCTCCTTCTTGTTCGATAACCAAACTGATTCATTATACTGCCATCCATGTATATACCCAAAATGATTCATTGTACTGCACGAATATACGTAGCCAAACTAGATTGTTGGATAGAAAAAGGATTGTTTCATTTGGTGAGCGGTGGCTTACCAAATACACGCTAGTATAAATCTTTGAATAGTGTCCATGGACACTAATTCGCTAGATGGATTTAGCTAGTACAAATCTCTGAATAGATGGTATGAACCTTCGGAGTTTTGACGGTGGATTTTTGACAAAAGAGAAAATTGTAATATTGCTTTTTGCCTAGTTGCAGAAGCATGAAATAAATATGTATAAATTCCTGACCCGACATCATAATTATAAATACATATTGTTATCTTACATTCCGTAAGAGAATTGAGAATGCATATTCAGCTCGTGGATAAATTGGCTTTGTAGCTCTTTATATATTTATGCACTTCCAAAATTTCAGGGCTTTACCTAGCTAAATCCTCGTTATTTCATGTGCATTCATACAAACTATTTGTGTTAATCAAATAGTGATTATACAAAATTGCGGACATTCAGAATGGAGGCTATGCCATATCTGAGTAAAAATGCTAATTGGATGCATACTATCTAATTGCAGAGTCGCATCAAGCATAATCTCAAGTTGCAAACTGAATCTCTTGAATATGTTTTGTATGCGCTGCATAAAAGTTAACCATAATGCTAACATTAAAATATCATGCGACTGGGGAACTCTAAATAGGCCATAAATATGTCCACAACATTAGCAAATGTCAAAGCTAATGGTGCACAGGCAATAACCACAGCACTAGCAAGTGTTATCCTTAGAAAACCCTAGCCATAGCCCCAACACAAAAGGCCAAAGTAAGATAAACATATGCCAAATGACTAGGAAAAGCCAATATGTCAAACATTCGCGCCAGAGGGGAAATGGGCTAGCACCAGCAATATCCATGCTAAGTACTTGAATAGGTACCAGCAGCGCTTATGCCTGTGCTTGAATAGGCGCTAGGTACTTAGCGTTTCCAGCAGCGCTAGCTCCTGCACTAGCACATGCGCTAAGTACTTAGTGCTACCGGCAGCATTAGCGTCCGTGCTAGCACATGCACTAAGCACTTAGCTCTCCTAGCAGCGATGCTAACACCAATTTTCTCCTTCTCCTTTGCGCGACTTGTAGTTCTTCACCCTTGCACCTATGCTTGTGTCAGCCTTGCACCTTGATATAGATACTTGGCTATAATCATGCTATGTTGACACAACCTCATCAATAGCATTATCTTACAACAAACTCACGTGTTTTGAGTCTACGAATCCACTAACTCTACAAGAAATCAAATCATAATGGGGAGATAAAACATGGGGTTTTGGTATGGCGGTTATAGCAACATGGGTGTAATGACATCCCATGATAAGTAAGTTACAAAGTCGTGGAAACTGTGAACTAGTAATTGAGTAATGGTTCCCGGAGATTCCAAGTTGGTTAAACCATTAACCCGACAACTCCCACATCTCCATCTTTTCACTATCTCCACAACTTTACAAGGAAACATATATACTCTTTACTATTATAAATAGGCTATTCAGCCCATTTCAGAAACACAACAAGCTTATAATTCTCATAAGCTTTGTGATTTCTCTCAATAGTTCTGCAACTCTACACATCATTCAACACAAATAATTCATTCATTTTTCTTCGTTTTCCTCACCTAAGATCAACCCATTTCCTCTCATCGTGGCCGAAGCAGGGCGGAACAGCTACTATCGTGGTTTAGGATGGCTCTGTACGATTTTTTTTCCGAATCTAAATAAATTACTTCTATAGTACATTCTTTTTTATAGAATCAATTTTTCGGTACAAACAATTGGCGACCAAAGTGGGAGATCAATCTCTCGGTCACGAATCCAATTCTTCAACTGTCTAAAAATTAATTCTTCAATTTTTTAAAAATGATGGATCTTAGGTCGGATTCAGCAACCAATCCCAATTCAGGTTCAACACCCACTCCTAACCCCGGAAATACCGGTGGCGGAATTCCAGAGACTACTCCTCAAAATACCACCACTGAAAATACCAAGACTCCTCTTCGTACCACTGAAGATGTCAAAAAAAAAGAACATGCGTCACCTACAATGGCTGATTTAATGAAGTGGCATGATACCTTGGTAGAAACTCAAGTAGCCATGGCCACTACCCAGAAGGAAGTTCTTACTTTCCTTAAGACTCTAACAGAGAAGTTATCACCGGAGCAGCGTCATCGTCAAATGGAGAAAATTAATAACACAACTTCCGGCGGCTCCAAATTTTTTTTATCACTCGTGAAGATTTGGAAAGTCTCCTACGAAATCGTGAAAATGAAGATTCATCTTCAATCCACCAACATCAAACCCCTTACCCAACTGAAATCCAGAGGATTACGCTGCCAAATGGGTATTCGTCTTCTCTATTCTCATTATATGATGGCACCGGGAATGCTCGGGAACATATTTCTTGATTCTTAGAATCATTTGGAGTGCATGAATATAACCAAGTGTTGCGGCTCAAGGAATTCGGAAAATCTCTTACAAGAAGAGCTTACACCTGGTACAACAATATCGCCGCCAACAACATCTCTAGTTAGTCTCAGATGGTCAATATTTTTTACAAATAGTATTTCTTCGTCTATGAAGAAATGACTCTCGAACCTGGAAAGAATGTTCCAGAGGAACAATGAACACCCCAACGAATACGTAAAGAGGTTCAGAACACAAGCTCTCGACTACCACGACAAGAATGTAACTGAGCAACAATTGGTGGAGCTTTGCATTAATGGTATGATTCTTGTTTATCATGCTTTATTAGAAAATTTACGATTTCAAACCTTCTCCAAGCTACACGAGGTCGCCAAAAGATCGGAAACAACCGCCCCATCCTTGTTGGAAATAGAAAGGCCCGCCAGAGAAGAAAGCCATAGAGACACCCGTGGAAGTAGACGTCTGGTGAACAAACAACATTCTACCCAACACTCCATAGGTGTTATTACTGAGAAAGGAGGAAAGAGGAAGGAAGTTTCCCAATCAACGTCGTAGACTAAGCGCGTCGTGTCGACTACAGCAACAACCCAGTATCAATTCAAGGACAAGGCTCGACCGAGACTTCGCGTCAGCCACGACAAACCAAGATGGATTTGACAATCCCTGATTTCCCTTTTCCCATGGATGAGGTCCTCGAACTACTGGAATTATGGGTACAAAACGGAGCTATCAATTTACCACTTGTGTGACATCCACCCACTGAAGAAGACATGTCGAATCCGAAATACTCTCACTTCCACAGATTTGTCAACCATCCCACCATCTAATGAAATGGTCTAAGAAGTATCTTCAGAGAAAAGATCGACTCAGGAGAGCTACATCTAGGAACTGAAGGCATCCACAAAGATCCCCTCCCAGTTAGGATGTTCACTCTCTCCGGGGACTCAGTCAACAAAATTGTCCAATCCATGATGAAGCGCATATGTAAGCTTCTTTACTTATCAAAGGCGCAACAAAAAGATATTTTCACCGCCCCCAATCGTGTTGTATCGGGTAAGCGTCTACTATTTACTGAGAGTGATACTGCATATCCCCAGTCCGTTTCAGACGTGATCATTCAACACAATAAGAATCTTATATGGGGACTTCTCACCACTGCTTGCCTCAAGGACACTGAGTTTGAGAATACACTAATCGATGCAGATACCGATGTCAATATCATCATTATCAAAACTCTAAGAGTTACGGGAATTTCCAGGCACAAATCTATACACTCGCCGACTGTAATCAAGAATTATGAAGGGAAGTCCAGGAGTGCTTACGACTACACCACTCTTGAGGTAAAAACAAGTGATATCCGAACACATGCCAAGTTTCAAATTTTCAAAGAGGATCCAAATTATGACATGATTCTGGGACGCCCGTGGGTCCGTAGCAACAAGATGGAAGCAAGTGTATTTCCTTTGTCGGGGCAACACCTCCGAGACTCTTAAACAAGCCGGAAAATCCCGAAGAGTCCCTATCAGATGATTTTTGTTGCATAATGAATCTGGATGTGAAACAGTTACCAGAAGAAGACATGGTATCATATGATCGAAGGTTTCGCACACTAGAAAGTCACACCCAACCAACTCATTTGGAACTAACAATCACACGTCCCATCAAAGCTTGGGGACTTGACCCGGATATCAACCCTACTCTGACTTGGCGATATGAATGGGAAGTTGATCCTTTTCAAAATTTTATCAAATAGGTATGGATTGTCTTTACTGGAGATAAGAAAATTAGTAACCTGGTTATTCAGAAGACATGTCCTGAAGTTGAGAGGCCTCAACCCAATGCCTTCCATGTCGGAGATATGGTGAAAAAGATAACACCCTCTCCTGAAGAAGAGCCATATCTCATCACTTAAGTATTTATCGGCGGTTACTACAAACTTTTCAATACTCCTGAAGAAGATCCATATCTCATCACTGGATTCTAGGGTCCTTAAGGTCAGAACTACACTCATTTTCCTCTATCATATTAAAATTCTCTAAGAGTGTATCATCTTCGTCAGAGACTATTGTCTTTGAATCGTTAGACTCTAAATCACTAGTCTCAGGAAAAACTCGTTCCTCTAAACCATTATCGGTTTCAAAACAAGAAAATTCTGCACCGTCTAAAATAGTGGTATCTTTAGTCAAATCCTCTTCCTTTTGAATAGGTGAATAATCATTAAAATTATTTGGATTTGAAACAGAGATAACACTATCATCATGAAGCACAATTGGAGTGACAATTTTTTGATCACTTTGCCTGTATATTTCAAGTTCATCACCCAATACTATCCTTATCATCATAATAATATGAAGATGTTTGAACCTCGTCTAAATAATTAGTGTTACCGATTCTATCCTCGTCCTCTTGACTAGGTGAATAATTATCAAGGGTAGCACTATATTGGAAATTAAGATTATTTTGAGCAATTCTTTCTTTTGTCTCTAACACAAACCTATCTGTATTCCCAGTTAACTTCTTGAGTGATTCTTCTAGAGTCATAATAGGTTTATAAGGAGGACTATTTGTTCCATACACACTTAATTTAAAACTATTTGTTATCTCAGTTAACTTCTTGAGTGATTCTTCTAGAGTCATAATAGGTTCATAAGGAGGACTATTTTGCGACTGCTTTAGGGAATCCCTCCAAGACAAAGAACTCGAATTTTGCTCATTTTCATGTTCATAAGACGGGTGTATGTACGAATAGTAATTGGGATCACCTTGGTATGAGACATAACCTCCAAAAGGTTGGTGGTGGTCCCGACTACTATCCACACCATGTTGATAGTATGGATAATGTTTATTTTAAAATTCAGTCGGATATTCTTTGTATTGGTCCTCATAATACCAGTTCGACATTTTCTAACAAAAACTTCCTAATATATACAAAAACAAAATCTAAAAATAAATCCTACCGGAAGGGGTTCTAAGCATACACAAGCAAGGCCGACTCAACCAACTCAAACCTATTGAATCTAGCAAACAAAAAGCATGATGGCTCCACTTAGATTGTTTCTAGACCAGCTTTTATTCTTCCAAAAGGCAACTAGTTACAATTTTAGCGAATCTCTCAGAATGATCTGAATTAGATTAAGTCGAATAGAAACAGGATAAGCTCTAAGGAGCTTTGATAACCCTGCCTCTTTGGCAACTTTTCCTTGGGTTACAAGGCGGCTCTAATCAACTTAAAATAATCTTCCTGAACTTTAAGTTAGGCTAACAAAGTAACCAATACAGTCCTTTTGAATGATTTTCCAATAAGCTCGTTACCCTATAGTTCTCTTTCTAGTCAAATTTTAGGCTTAGGTTCGCGTTCGGTAACGTGTTCCTAAGGCGGGCAAGAAGGAAACGGTGATGAAATCCGAGTCCTTATCTTATATGGTCAGTCCTTGCCCTTTACTAGAAAATAAATTTTGTATTCAAGTCCTCAACATATATGCATTATGAAGGAATACAGAAAACCCACTGACAGGGGATTCGTGGGTGGTTAGAGTCTTACCTCCCGTACCAGACGGGCGATGAACCGTTGAAGTCGAATTGGGCCACCAACTCCTATATCAGTGTACGAACCCGTGGGGCCGAGAGAATATCGTAATTGTCTTCCTTCCATGTTGCATTTTATATTTAAATACCCTTCCGTAGGGTTTAAATATTAATAATAAAGTTCAAAGTCCAAAGTCCAAATTCCAAAAATAGAAAAATACCTAAAATAATTACAAAAATAATAAGAATTTCCTAATACAGTTTTCTAAAAATAGAAATAAAAACCTAAAAAATTTAAAAAAAATCTTGTCTTCTTTTTCCATTCTTTTCGATTTGTCTTCGTTTCCAAGTCTTTAATAAATCAATATAGTCTTTAGCTCCAATTTCTTTTTGATCCAAAACCTGTAATACAAAGAAAAATACCCAAAAACGTAAAATAGAACAAAAAAAATAAAAATATAACTAACCTAACCTAAAAAAAAATCTAAAAAAAATTCTAAAAACAAGTCCGCGTCGGCGGCGCAAAAAATTGATGTGTTTGTAATAGTGGTAAATAAAGGTTTCAAACTCTCGAACTTGTGAAGACTGAATTTAGATTTAATAAATTAATATTTTTACTAGATTATACACAAATTATGAAAATGATATTCACAAATACTGAGGTTATGGATTTCACCATTAACCAATTAAAGTGGTTCAAACTAGTTAATATTCATGCAATTCTTACATTTAATTTGATTCTAAAATACTGTAATAAGTAGATTTTCAAAATAACAATTGTATAACAAAAGCATGGAACATCTAAAACCTAGGCCAAAGCATGTACCATCTAACGAAATCACAATTGCTTAACAAAAATCATTAAATCAATTTTTAATCAAGGCAAATAATCATAAAGAAATTGCAAAAATTAATTAAAATAGAAATATACCACTTTTATTGAAACAATGGCTTCCTCCGTCACCTCAGCATATGGGGTTTAGCTCATCTTGCTCAAAGCACCCTCAAAAGTTTGGTACATAGCTCAAAATATTTGAAAATAATGAAAAAGAGTGAAAATAATGAAAACAGTGAGTTTGCAACGTTTATAAACGTTACAGACTCACTGTTACAGGGGGATAACTGTTTCCTGAAGCTAAAGGTTGAGAATGAAGATATCCGTTGCAAAGTTAAAAGCTTTAGCAACGATATCTTCGAACTTTTCTCCACTGAACCTTCAACCCTTTCGCAACGGAATCTTCTTCTTCTTCATCATGATCACGAGCAGATTTTTTTCTGGAATTTTGATTCTTCATTTTTGGACTCTCCAGACCCCCCTCAAAACTCTACAATCGACTTCTTATTTATAGTATAGCAACCATAATCTCCCAAATCTTTTTGAAATCAATTCTCTTTCAATCACAGGTCATAAATATTTCTCGGGATTATTTTTTCCTGATTTCTTCCCGATTCTGTTTTACGCATTATTTTCTGAGATTTGAGAATATCTTGTTGTTGTTTCTACCTCAGAAAAATATCTCCAATAATATCTCCCACAGAATCAAACCCGAGAGAAAATATTCTTTATCCCGGTTTTTCACGAGAAACATTCAACCGAGTATATTTCATTGATTTTTCGAGTCTCCCTTGTTTTCTGAACTCTTGGTATTAATGGCAAGAGAACATCTTGTCTTAACAGTCTCAAATTAACCCAAAATCTCTCATTGAATTCTTCACAGATACGCAACTAAGAAGATCTCTCTTCACGCCCAAATTTTGATTTTGAATATCAAATGGTGCCTTTAACAAATAAGTGGTTGCCTTTATCCAAGTCTGGGGTGCCTTTACCAATTTTGTGGGTGCCTTTAAAACTTTTGTTAGAGGTGTTGTTAGCACTTTTTAACCAATTTTCCCATAAATATTTATTATTCCTACAAATACATAAAATAACACAATTAGTATACAATCGAACACTATCAATATAAAGAATTGAGACAAAACAGACACAAAAATGTGTCTATCACGACGTAGCCAGGCGATATTAAGCCCATCTCTTTCATCCTCCTCCAAGGCATCCTTCCAATCTTGAAGAACTATCTCAGAGATTTCTCTACGGGGAATAACATCATCTCATTCACAGTACGATAGTTTTCAGGATTACCAACGAATAAATGGCTAAAATTCTTCCATATCTTGGTGTATAGCTCAGCATGGTCTGACGGAACAGTAAAGTCCCCAGTGCATACGTATTTGTGTCGAATCCTATCAAAATTGAAGTCGAAGAAAACTCCAACATTTGGATACTCAACTGGAACAATCTTCATCACATCATCACCCTCTACAACAATACCACTCGGAGTGTTTTCTCCAACAACCACATTAGTAGGAACCTGTTCAGCATTCTGGGTTAAGAAGACACATCACAAGCAGATCGTTCATGAGACAATATAAAGTAAACTTACTTGAAACTAAAAAAGCTATCAGAAGCAGAAGGAATCTCATAATACGACTCGCCACCAAGTTCTTCGTTCTCAGATTCAGATTCTTCAATTACTTCGGTATGGGACGATATTTCAGGTCCGATGTCATATTGGTTGTAGATTTTTTCATGAACCTCCAACTTTAGATATTTTGGAGTTACGTAGTATACTTTAGCTAAGTTTACATATGGATTTCTTGCCAAATAACTGAACTTAGAAGTCCTATACAGAACTTACATTTGGTGTTCTTAGTTGTTGAGAGAGTAATCTTGATGAACTTAACCATGCCGGTGGCAAATTAGGTGCGTAAGAAATATATTGTTAGAGAGTTAATCAATCATTTATGGATAATGCCATATTCGGTGAGGCACCAAACCTTCAACATCCGTTTAGAGTGTTTCATCTGCATTAACTACAAGAAGAATGGTGAGCTAATTAACCTCGCACCCCTTCATCACTTTTTGTTCTCTTGAGTCCTAAATATTGTCAATCATGAGGGTAACATCAGATGAATTGCAGTTAGCACCACTCTCTCGAAGCATCGACCATAGGAACATACCATCACCAACAACAAGTAGACCAACATTAAATTTATGAAGAAAGTTGAAGACGTTTAAGTTTTACAAACAACAAAAGGAATAGAGAAATTGTATATCCAAAGTAAGAGAAAGTGAAAAGAAAAAAAAATGAATTTTTGAAGTTTTTGTGACCAAGACATTACCAAAATTATGAAGAATCAAGTGCCAATGTCCTAATCCCATGATAGTAAAAAGAATAAAATAAAATAAAATATATATATATCAACTAATCAAGGCCGTGAAAAATAAGAAATCCATAAAGAAGTTTCAAAGCAACAAGTAATTGATGAAAAAGTGTACAAATTGTCAAAGTTCTACGAAGTAAGTTCAAGAGTTTATCATCAAAAGTTGAAGCCGAAGAACAAGATATTTCTATTGGACGATGTGAGAGTGATGTTGATTGTATATCGGATGAGACCTGGGTGAGCATTCTCATCCTTGCATATGGTTGATTTTTTTTATTTGAGATCATCATAAATTGAAAATAAGCGACGCTTTTCCCTGTTTAAGTATTTTCTTCTTTCATTTCTTCTCACACACATGTACGACCCATTGCTATTGTTTTATAAGTGGCCGACAGGTGAGGCAGAAGTCAAGGCGAAATGTTTATTGATCTCTCTCGAGGTTGTATTCCATCGTATGACGTTGGTTTAACACATTAGACCATCTTTCTCGCCGATTAAGCGTATTTATGGTTCAAGAATAATATTTTTTTTTGTGCTTCTAACTTCTTAGTATTAGGTGCAGAAACTTTACATCCTCATAGTTTTTTGGATGTTTGCGATTTTGAAGTATACATAAGTTACAATAGATTTTGTGGATATATCTTCTGTAAACCTTTACGAACCTATAACTCGTCCATTATGATCACCTATGGGTTTAAAGGCTTGTTGCATATGCTAAGTGTAACCGTAATTTTCTCAAAAGTAAGTTAGGTTTATTTTAGAAAGTAGTTTGCTCGAGGCCTAATAAAAATTAAGTGTATGAAATTTGATAACTATTAAATTTATATATATTTTAAATTAATTCTATATTTGTGTTAGCTAGATTTCTTCATATATTACCTTACATTACCCTTATTTTATATTTTATTTGTTTTACTAGGGCTTGGCCCATATCATTACGGTACGAGCTTTGAATTAAATTACTACTAATTTATTCCTGGGTCTCTGTGTATATTGTGTATTGGTGCTAACAAAAGGAAGATATATCGAAGGACCAGTTAACATGTTCAAGTCATTTTAATCATCTCCGCAATGCATATATGTTTGGCCATTTATCCGAACAAACTTAGTTAGCAGATTATGTTACCTTTTCACCGGCAGAGAGAGAGAGACAGTCCAACTCAATCCGGAGAGAGAGAGAATCCAACTCAATCCAATCACGGTCTTTCGTAACAAAACTAAAATGAATCTTTCAAAATCTATGTCTTAAACAAATTGAAAATGAAATTCAATAAATTTAGTAAGTGTTTGTTCTTCTTACAATACAAAAAGTGTACAGTGTCAACTACCTGACGAATTAGAGGTGAGATTAAAATTTTAATTAATTAGTTAAAGTGTAAAAGACTAAGATGATTTACTGCAAACATCAACCCTCAACCATGTATTGTTTTAGTAAAGATTAAAATAGGTCACAACATATACATTATAACTTTAACAATAAATTCACTGAAATAGACACAAAATGAAAGTCATATTTATATCTTGTAGATTGAAAGCTACTACCTAAAGCGATCAGGACAACAACGCATGTAATTAATCTACACTTTTGAATTGAAAGTAATATACAAAAATGATATTCACCTCATGTTCACAATTGATCGGATCCAATACCTTCTTATTTTTCCATCACATGCAACTCATTCAGATCGAAATCAAGCACCACTTGATGACTCATCCTGTATTAGCAGCTGTACTACTATTAGTAGTGATGAGCTACATTATGGAGGATGAAGAGTTCTGTCTGTCTACCACAACTAACAGGCTAAGGCTAAGTCTAGTTTTGTGATGCCTCTTATTAATAAATTTTGATGAGTAGCGAGACAGATCAACGAATACAGAAACGAAATAAAACAAGAGAGATTTCACGTAGTTTGGCACTAATGACCTTTATAAAATCTTATAGGGTGACTTTTATAAATGATCTTTATTAGATACTGAGATAAATTTATATTTACATAATAATTCTTATTTATAGATTGATAGTATAATAAGTAAACCTAGAAACCTAGAAGATAACAAACAAACTATTTTATCTTGACTAGGTAAAACATATCTAACTAGGATACATAAGATTTACAATCTAGATTACAAAGACTTGGTCTTCACTTCACCATACGGTTACCTTGGTCCTTCTCCGCACCTCGGCTATTGGTATATACGTGATATATACTCTAATAGCACCCTCAAGTTGGACACGAAAAGAATAGAAGTGTGCAACTTGAACAATTATCAAAGAGAACTTCATATCTTGAACGGTCGATGATTATTAAGCACTTGACTCGAACTTGAAATATCCCATGCAACTGAGCAAAGATTCCGTAAGGATGATTGCCGAATAACTCTTAAACGACAGATCCATAGTAATACTAATACAGAGCATAAAAAAAAGGAGTGCCTTTAAAAACCGTTTGATTAGGGCATTAGATAATGGGCTAAAATAAACTCAAATGAGGTAATGAATTTAATGGGCTTGATTTGTAACAAAGTAACAAACAAGACATAAAAACTCTGTAAAGGAATCGTTCATATTGAGAGGACGTGAAAGAGAGTTTTCATGAATGAAAACTTACGTCGGGAATAAGATCAGATGTTGATCTTTTGGAGAGGAAAATTGATTTTTAGTGAAATATTCGCCGTGATATTGGCACGAATTCTTGACAGAGGAAACGGGTGTTTAATGAAAAGAAAACTCAAAAATCGTCAAAAGAAAAAATATGATCGTCAAAGAGAGGAAAAGTGAATGAAAATAATCTAATACTTATGTCCTCCAAGTGCTAGACCTGTTGAAAATGTTTTCCCTCAAATGTTAAATTGATGTGTTTGCGCAACTTTTGAGTCTTTGAATATGTAATCAATCCTACTATCTTAACCTGAACTCTGAATTTTTCATGGGTTTGTTTGATGCTGCTCTTAAAAATTGCGTTCCTCTTCCTCTTCCTCTTCAGCTTCTCTTCTTATTTATTAATCCACCAGCAGCAACTTTTGTATTTCGGTTGATTAATCTTATTATTATCGTGGCTTGATCTGTGACCACCCAATGCCTTGTGAGATGGGAAAGACTTGTTGCAACCTGTGCATTTGAATCACTTTGTAATAGTAAACTCCATCTTCTTCCTGTCATCATTGTCGCCTTATCAACCACCCTTGTTACTAAAGGTACAAACTTAATTAACACCCCATTGCCACTAATTAACCTGGAACCTATTAGCATGATTAACAATGGAAAATATTTCGCATGCCAATATCCCCGGTCTGCAAATCGCCAACTATATAATTGAGTTAAATTTAGTTGTGTTATAGGAAAGGCATAGGAACAACACAAACAACAAAAAGTACTCTAACGGACTAATGTACCTTTAGTCTGTTCAATTCCACTCGATCCGAACGACAAAGAACCACTATAATAAAACATTACACATTATCGCTTGAATGAGATCGTGAGAACATGAATAAGAGGGATCCATATAAAATTCTAAAATGAAATAATCTTTTAATGATAAATAGGAACGTTAATTAAAATTAAAAAATATATTATTTTGTATCAGTAAAAATAATAGGAACACTTTTACTAAAATAAAGGGAGTATTACCGGTCATCCTTTAAAATTCATTGCAGCTGAACCACACCCACAAATGATTGTAATCAGTTGAAACCCTACGATGTAGCCATAAGCTACACCAACTTTGATACCAATACTTCCAACCGAAAAAAACATCTAATAATAGGTCATAAGTCCATAACAGGTAGGTAAGTCAAATAGAATCATAAACCCGATGTGAAACCACTATGCCGAAGATGGAAAGTTGAAAGTCTCTTAGCTACTTCCTTAAACAATTGTCATGCAAGTTATAAGGTACTAAGAGCAACTGCAGCGGTTGAACCATACCAAAGATCAAATACCAAATTTGTTTGCTCTTGAAAAAAAATAACACAGCGTTTTAAACCCTAATTATGATCTTACGCTTATCCAAAGAGGCGTTTGTTAACGAACGCTATATTAGAATAATGTTAGATTACAGAGACGTCCGTGTAGGGAGACGTTTGCTATTTGACGTTCAACTAGATAAGCGTTTTGAATCCTAAGGATTAGACACCCTTGTAAAGGAACGTTGATGTTGCGTTAACAAACGCTCACCTAGTGGAGCTCTTGCCTAAACGGTCTCCTAGAAGAGCTTCTATTTCCTAAACGGTCTCCTAGAAGAGCTTCTATTCCCTAAACGCTCATCCACTTGAACGTTTACCCTGTCGACGCTCATATAGGGGAGCGTGATCACCATTATTGCAAAACGTCTTCTTAACATAGCGTATGTTAATCTGGCGCTGCTTCAAGGGGACGTTTTAGTCACACGCTCTTTTCGTACAACGTTAGAGCACACGCTTTTATGAGTGAACGTTTCACTAGACGTCATTTTGCAACGACGTCTGTGTTTAGAAACGTTCTCTTACAAAAACATTTAAGGTTAACGCTGTGCTAGAAGAGCGTCCGACTAAATCTGTGTTTGGTCCAGTTGCTCGACAAAACTTGGTCGAATACTGTTGAAAATCTGGACCAAATACCATAGTTACTCGCTCGTTGCGGCTCACAAAACCGGACCAACGAGGAAATCTGCTCTTTACTCTTTGGTCTGATCGACCACCGCAGTTGCCCTAAAGAGACCAAACTACAATAACATAGGGTTCAATTATATACATGTTGCATTTACGTAGAGTTTGTTACTAAAATAAGTAATTTCAATCTGTAGTTAGTTCTTTTCTTTCATGGGTAGAGATGTATAGTATGATATATATACCATAATGTAGAATAACTAATTTTAATTGAAAGAATGGTAACTACACAATTTATCAAACAGTTAGGCTAATTCGATTAATAAAGTAGAAAGAAACAACATTTTTGTTTAGTGAGACAATTTATCAGACAGTTAACCCACAAAGATTAAATGAAGTAGAATACCTACTGGGATGGTTCATTTGGGCACGTGATTTTTTTGAAGTAGTCATTTCCACTAAATATTGATAGAGGAAGAGAGATTAAACCAAAAATAGGTAAACAAAATTAGAAGAAATACTGCATAATCCCAAAAACGAATTCTTAGGAAAAAATCATGCTTTCTTTAATTTTTCACATATCTCTATGTTTTGATGGTATATTTGGATATACAAACACAAAAAATATCAAAATTCAGACAATAATGAAGCAAACTTATGGATTTTCAAGTAATCGGAGACCTAAAACTCATAAAATCCTGCCCTTCTTTTGAACTTTTTTTTTCTGTCTGATTTGCTGCTAAAGCTAAGCAAATATTGAAAATGATGGAAGACTACCTATCAATAACAACTTGGCTCTGAAGACCAGATCCCGTGTGAATCATCTTATCTCTCCTTTTGTATCTCGTGGGAAGCAGAAACGATAGACAAAAGTGATATGCAAATGGGTTTCTAGATTTGAGCGGAGGCACATTCTTGGAAGACTACCAAGAACATATATGCTCCATAATTTCATTATTTGCATACTCATACAATAGATGCATTGAGAATGAAACGGTCGATTAATCAGGCTTAATTCCTATTCATGAGAATTCACAGTCATCACTGTCAGGAGGAGGAAGGTTGAAGGTTAAGGTTCTCTGGGTTAAAGGTAAAGGAGTTTCAATCTTGGGAAAGCACGATTTAATTGTTGAATTAAAAAGAAGGAATTTGAAAGAGAAGGGAGGAGTTCCATTGATGAATACTGAAGTTGTGAATAATAACATTGGATATCTACATTTCTGAAAGTTGAATTAATTGATCAGAAAGATTACATGACCGACTTACGTATTTATAAGACTAACTAGGTATTATTAGGTCGGGGCTCAATTTTTTAGTGGTAATCGGCAGTTAAAGGACATCAACAATTATACAATCTATTTTATATTATGTATTTATTTTTTTTTAACTCATTAACCTGTGATATGTTCAGACTGATTAGTATCCTAGTTGTTGTGGTAGTATCCAATCTAATTGTGCATGTTAAATAGTATAATTATTTGTTAGGTGAATTACTAAATTTTTCTATTATCTCATGGCATGGTTGGTTAGAATAAAATCGCTAACCCTGAAACTCACTAATAAATGTTCTAGTAATTATAAAAATTATTGGGAATTTATGTGATCATCTACAAGTATTGATTTGCAGCATTCGTCCTGCAGAGTTACCTTCATATTAACTCCATGTCACATCAAAAGTAAGAATAATCACTCATTCATTAACGTTCCGGTTAAATAATATTTTTATTTCGAATATTACTTACTCTGCATTTTCGATTGATATCTCCTTCTTTGAAATTTCATCCGACCTTTTTGACTATTGAATGCTACTATATATAGCAACCTGCAAGAAATAAAAAGAAAAAGAAAAGTGTACCTCACCTACTCGAGTGTGTTACTGTTGTTATAAGCTACTCCGAAAAATATAAATTTTGGAGAGACATAACCGTATTTTGTCTTTCAAACGACGAATACGTCATGGATCTATGAAGGTGAAGACGCCATCCAGAAATTATGTATATATTTTGTTCTTCTTGCAGAAGAAACACGTTAAAATAATATGGATTTGTAACAATATAGTTGATAAGCTTTTACTTTGAAAAATAATAACGAATATGTTGTTCTTCTTTGCTAACATTCCATGTTGACTCAGAAATTATCTATGGAAAAATATTTCTTAGTTGTGATGGTAACAATGCATACTCCATATTTATTACATAAGAACTATAAACACGTGATGTCATCTTTTCGATATTTACAAATTTCTGAATCAAACAACAGTTTTGTAGACCCAATATAGTTGGTAATGGCATGCGATAAGAAAATATTATATCATCCGAGTGATAATTTAATTCTTTAAAAAAATTTAATCCATAGATAAAATTAACTAATCAGGATGTACTACGTAGTTTGTTATGAAAAAGCAACATTTACAGTTCTACCACAAAACTCCGGGTAGATAATATTCGTTGTCGAAAGACCTGCAATTTCTTCTGCCAGCAACATATATAATTATCTTTCCAGCAGAAGTACACCTAGATAGTGCTATATAAAGTTTCACATTGATAAATAAAGGAGTGCATAAATCTATGCAAACATATGCCGCAAGGACGGGGAACTAACGTCGTGGGATAAATACATTTTTTCGGCTTTGTCACTGGTCAGAACTTTGGCTTCGATTACATGGCGTTCGTATTTAGTAACCAATAGCCTTATATGTTTGCAGAGATTAATACCATAATTGGACAACTAACTTTGATGTCAAGCTTGAACTGAGAGTATTCAGGGTGGATTTAAATTATGCCAAAATTTACTGAAATAATATGGATTATTGCCAGTGTCATCTGCATTATTATCTGCAGCAAGGTATGTATACATATTGGCAAGTAGGTTCTCCATAGCAGCCATATTAATCTTATGTACATCATCATTGCGCGCTGACAATATGATCGGCTCGTAAAACATATTGGGCGTGCTCTCTCATCTTTACCCATCTAGGGCTAAATGCTAGTTCTTAATCTAGGCATATCTTTACACCTACCCACTGACTCGGGAAGATCAACAACTTCCTTCGGATTATCACCAACCTATAATATCCAGCATATGAATATCGAAGTATTATGTCTTGTGTAAATATGAAAAAAAGTAGTAAACACAACATTGCCATATTTGTATCTCGCGCTCTATTAAGAATTTTGCAAAAGATACATTCTCTGTCTCAAGCATATACAAGCACATATTTTTGATTAAGGGTCAGCATAGTGATGTCTTTCCTAATAAATGATATCCATAGATGCTCCAACGATTTTTTTCTCGAAATCCTCAGGGGATAGCAGACAATGTTTTCCTAAAATATCTGCCCATAATAATTGTACCTCCACCAAATGGTCTTTTAGGATCCCAACAATCATGAAGTGTTCGATCAACTCTTTCAATGCAAAATCTATGATGCATCGGAACTTTGTCCCATATAATTAGCTTCACATGTTTCAAGAATTTAACATGTGGATCCTTTTTATCGATTCCACAGACACTGATTTCAACAATTTCTTTTGGGTCTTGAACATAGACATGGTACGACCTCCCACCAAAACAAGCAAAGCGATTCCAGAAGAAGCAACGATAAGAAATATGTATTCAGCTCCGCGACAACTTGCGACTAATGTGTTATATACAAAAGTTTTGCCACTTCTTGCACTGCCATTTAGAGAGGAAAAATCCCATTATCCTCCTGCATGAAACCAATTACTGCATTGTACGCCAAAAACTGAGCAAAGGTCAATATCCAAATATCCTCATTGACTTCAGAATCTCATACTGCAAGTTGCAGCAACCAATACTCCTAAATGTACCTATCACTAGTGACATCACTCCAATTTTATATTGGTTTTGACATGTCTTAGTAATCATAAAGAGACTTTCAAGATTCATGTAGTTGTTCATCAAGGAGATACAATCCATGTATATTCCGTTTTATGATGCATGTTGGTATCTACTGGAATGCATTTTGAATGAAAGGTTTCCCTTGTTGGATGAATTTCGATGGACTTGATTGGACCGCCATTGTATTTACTAAAGTGAATGTATCTATGTTGTTGAACCCTATGTTGTCTAGTGTATAGAAGTAGGTACATATTCTTATTTGGGATGACAACTCAAACAATTCAACTTTTAAGTAATTTGAAGTGTTTTAATGACTTGATGTTAATTATCTCTAGGGTTTTTTCTATGACCAATATCGGTTGTCTTTTAAAACCTTTATATTTGTATTAAGTAACACCGGTATTAAAATAAAATTAGTTTTACATTCAAATTACCATTAATATACTAAATTGGAACGACTTTCTACGATAATCAAAAACAACAAATGAAAATTTAGTATATATGATCAGAAAATTATAACTAACATTGTTGCACACACTTTAAAATCATAAAATTTCAAAAACGTTTGGTAAGTTGAGACTTATATGAAATGCCAATACTTGATAACAAATTACTTATTCTGAATATTTATATTTGATATCAATATTTTAATAATTTTACCAAGAAATCTAATTATGATATAAAAAAAAAACTTCATTTACTTATTCTTAGGGAACTAACTTGAACAACCTTTCTTTCTTACTTTGTTTGTTAATGCTCTTGTTTATATCACAAATCATACAATCTATAAATGGCATGTTATGGTATATCTCTTCAGTCATGATGACTTTTCATAGTTATCATGAGCATCCTTGTTCAATATAATAATCATCTTCACTGCTTGTTTGTTTGTGGTTTTTGAAATATATTCGAAAAATCACACGATACAGAAAATGTTAGTTTTATGGACATCACACGTTATTAAGGTATTGTTCTTTGCTATTTTTTATCAGGTTTATCCTTTTTATCCTTACTCTTCTTCCAAGTTTTTTCTTGGTTAATATCTCAACATTAATTTTTGTGGTCTCTGAATTTGTGATCAAAACCTTAGTACCTTCATCAAGTCCTTCGTTGTCTATACTTTTCAACAATATGATCGGTACACCAAATTTCGATCGAATTTTATGGTTTGGGACTCCTGATTATTCTAGATGCTTTAGAATTTTCTGAGAGTTATTAAATTGTATGCTAGTGTATTTCACTGCAGGTTCTTTAATATACGAATCTGCACTTAAAAATATGTGTTCTTCTCTATGTATAATTAATATCAGGTGTTAATTGATCTTGTACATGTTTTCAATTGTTTGTGTTACGATTATTCTTTCTTTCAGATACTTTGGATTTTCTCATGGTTTCTTGTGGGTTTGAATATGTGTTGTCGATGATTGTATCTAAGATTTCCTTTTCGGATGTTAACCTTATCTCGATTCTTCTATATTGGCGCTTATTTTTTAAAATTTCTTTTTTACATACTTGAAAGATGTCGTACAACCATGCCTATTGTGTAGAGATATAAGTATTGATGCAAAAGGATAAAATTACATCTAGTGCAAGTCAAGTATATATTAAATTTAAACAAGTATTCGATCCAAGAATAATTTAAAATGAAATTACCCTAAATAATATCCTAATAAAAAATTTAATTCTATACAACCCAGCTCAATTTTTCGTCTTTGCATCTGTGCTTTTATCTATGGATAGTAAAATCCTCAATAGTATTCAAATAAATGTATATAACTTAGCAAAGAATTAAGAAACCAAATAATTAATTTTTCAATCTTGTATTGTTTTCCAAAATATATTTGAATGTTTGAAAAAATATCATAACACAAATGTAAATGTTATCTCAATGAGCAGTCATAAATAATTTAAGATAACTAAAATAATTAGTTCTAATTCCTTAGAATATCATTTGGTACCCTTTATTGCATATAAATACGTATAAGGCAACAATTGTCGCGTGTTGTCTCCCTAAATCCATGGCTAGGAACCTCTGATAAGTGCAACCTTGCAATGCCGAAATTAGCATTTAGCAAAATATTTCTTAAGTAATTGAGAACGATGCTCGGTTCCTAAACAACTAACTATGTTTTATGCTATTTATCAGCGGTACAATTACTCGTTCAATGATCTAACTTTTGACACTTAGCACATCTTTCCCTTGATAATTGGTTTTCATGACAACTCTTTACACTTGGTACATCATAAAGATCTACTTTTCCTCTTCCATGACATCGTTATTTTAAACATCGTTTAATTCTTGCATTAAATCTTGGCACGTCATCAGTATAAATGGATGTATAATAGTCATCAACAAGTGACAATAGAAGGAACAACATCAAGGACGAAGCCAGGATGTATATGCTATGGGGTCGAACAAATCTTTTCCAACATTTACAAAACTTTTGAACCCCTTATTCATATAAATTTCATTTTACCATAAAATTTGCACCCACAAGTAGATAAAACCCAAGTTTTTTTCTATGAGAATTCAAAATTTGGTGGGTGCAAATGACCCCACTTGCACCCCTTCCCTTCATCCCTGAAAAACATCCACAATGATGTGGCAATTAAACATTCATGACAATTATATATTTTCCATTACTATGCCAACAATATATTAGATATCCTCCTTCATCCAAAAATCTATTATCATCTTATATCTTCAGATAACGTACCTTTAATACATTTTCCATTTCTCATATGGAGATATCCGGTTCCTGCAACCACATATGGACCATGTACCATACATTTTCTTAGTGTTTGAACTCGAACGATCTCTTCCCAACTCGAAAACACAGGTTATTAAATCAGGACAATCTAGAGATATTGACATAGTAGATGTATCTATAATTTCTTCTGAATTCGGATTCTCAGTCGTCGTCATAAAGATATTTGAAAGATTAAAATGTGTAGTGAACATCAAATCTTGATAGATCTCAAACTTATATCTACCGAACAATCTTGAAAAAGACATTCACTATTCATGTGCTTAGTTGGTTGGATGTGCTTAGTTTTTCTGTTTTATCTCGTATTCCCAGTCCATCCAAACATTTCATAGGAAACTCAATAAATTTCAATTTATTGTTTCCTAGGTTTCTAAATATGAATCCTTTGTATTTGAACATGAATTAGCATATAGTACATCGTTATATTTGAAGTGTTAAGATTTCGGAGCAAGTATCGCTTCTGATTCATGAAACTTGAATCTATCTATTTTAATCTTCTATTAAAACAACATCAGTGGTGGTAGAAGATGCAACTTCTTTAGTAGTTGCGATCACTTGCTCTTCTACTACTTCCGTCGTGTTATCTAGTTGTCTTTCTTTAAGTACTTTAGTGTCAACAACTATTGATTCTGCTTATAGTTTTTCTACAACAACAACTTTTTCTTCAGAATGGATTATAATTACATTGGAACCCACCTTTACCTTGGTGCAGAATAGAGCCTCTTTTTATGTGTACAACAGTCCTTGTTCCTCATGTATCTTCAGCATCCACATTGGTGTGTCTGCACATGATGAGCCAGTTCATCTTACCTTCACCTGCTTCAACAATGTTATGTCAAAGTATTATTCCAAAGCATTATTAAGGATAGATACGGTAATATAAACTGGCTAAGTATGTCTAAGAAGTAAATAAAACGGACTATAACTTTCATAAAATGCCAATACAGTGATATGTCATGTAATGTGCTTTCTAACCACAACAAAGAACTGTGGCTCTTGTAACTAAGGATAGATAAGGTAATACAAAACATATTATTACTCCCACAAATTGCTAATATGTGATGTTCATATGCTTCCTAACCATAACAAAGAGTTGTACTGTGATAATAAAAGATCTAAAGGTATGTATTAAAAAAAAACAATTGAAAAAGGGACCTCGTCAACAAATATTCCTCATAGTACTTTTGTTGCCTACAACAAAAAAATTCTTCCAACATATTAGAATCCACCTAACGATGCTGCAGGTCTAATCCAAGTTACTATAGAATTATTACCATTGTCTGAGTCATTATGTTTTGAAAGCTAAGAAAACAGACTTTTATAGGATGATGGTTTTGTAAATAGTGGTAAATAATGGTTCGTTCAAGACTTGTGAAGATTTATTTTTAAATCTAATTACTAAAAATAGGAAAACTCAAATAAAATTTATAACAAGATTGAAAAATCTTAAAGTGATTCAATTCAATAATTATAATTAAGCAATTCTTATGTTTAATTCGATTCTAAAATATTCCAACAAATAGATTTTTAAAACAACAATTGTATAACAAAAGCATGGAACATATAAAACCTAGGCCAAAGCATGTACCATCTAACGAAATCACAATTGCTTTTCAAAAATCATTAAATCAATTTTTAACCAAAGCATTTAATCATAAATGAATTGCATAAATTAATTAAATAAATATTACCACTTAATTATTGGAGAAATAGCTTCCTTCGTCGCCCCACTGATGATGATTAGCTCATTGTATTGGAAAAACCCTCAAAAATATATTTCATAGCTCAAAGGTGCTTATAATGGTGAAATAATAGTAACACAGGAGATTTGATACGCTTATAAGCGTTGCAGAGAAGTGTTCTCTGCGTTACAGAAGAAAAAAAATAAAACAGGAGAAAAGAACGGACTTCAGGAGATGTTGAAGTAAGACTGCTTCAGTGCCTGCGTCAGCGACACTTTACTGACGCCTTATGTTCTTCCTCTTCTCTTTCACCGGCAGAAAACTATTTTTCCTGGAATTTTTTTTCTGTGCTCTGGCTATCTCCTGAGCTCTCCCCAATACTTTCTGCCCACTTTATGACCCTCGACACTCTTTTATACACCCATAACACCTCTCAAATCTTCTCATTTAATCTTCACAGAATTCTCTTCTAAAAGAGAATAATATCCGGGTATTTTTTTTCTCTTCAATTTTTGTGATATGATTTGATATTCTATCTTGATTTTGATTTCACCATCTTCTAAAGAATAGATACTGCTGAGACAATAATCCTGAGAGAATGAATCTTTCATTCAAATCAAACCCGAGAGTTTAACTCGAGAGAAATATTCTTCCTGATATCTTTGTTTGGATTGATCTTGTATTAATTTCACGTATCTTTTGATCATGTGCAAATAAATCTTGATAAATCCAGTATATTCTCTGTTTAAACCCCAAAAATCACGTAAAATATCTTCATAAATTCAAACTCATATTCGCGGAAGAGAAAAATAGTTTCCCGCCTAATTTTGAATTTGAAATAGGTGGGTGCCCGTAATCCACGGCATGGGTGCCTTTATAAATTCTGGAAGGGTGCCTTTAGTATTTTCTGGGTGCCTTTATAACTTTTTGAGCCAATTTTTCCCAAATGTTTATTTCTTCAAAAATACCTACAAATACAATAAAGTGACAATATTAGTACAAAATTGAGTTCCAACACTATAAAGATTGAGAACGAATTAGACACATAAATATGTCTATCACAGGCAGAAAATCTAAATATGGGTAATAAACCAAAAATATACTTTGGGATCTACTTTCACCATCTTAATGTTCACTTGGATTGGTTATGCCATATCTCATATCAACCCAAGTGTTTGTTAGCCATAATTGTAATACATACTAAGAGTGTCAACTAGGGCTGCACAAACCCGACCCAACCCGACCCGCACCGGCCCAATTTTACCCGACCTGCACCCGGCCCGCCGATGAAGGGGTCGGGTGCAGGTGATTTTTTTTAAACCCGTCTTCTGGCGGGTCGGGTGAGGGTGATAGATCCTCTCACCCGACCCGACCCGCCCACCCGCCATTCATTTTATAGTCTTCAAACTTCATCGACTCTTTAACTTCTACTTCTAAACAGCTCATTCATTTTCTCTTCTCTTTCATGCAATGAACTATTTGTAGTTGCTTTTGAATTTGGGGCTCTTGTGTTGGGATTTTAATTTAATTCCTCCATCTTGCTCTTCTTCATGTTTTCTTCGTCTTCAATCGAACCCTAATTCAACTGAAGGTCGTACTGTTTTTATTGATGCTAGTCCGCATAATGGTGGTTCTAAGGTTCTTCTTCGATTATGGGTACTGCAGAAGAACCAGGTATTTGTTAAAGCCCAAGTTAAATTGTAATCAAAGTTATCTTAAGCTTGATAATAGTAAATTAGGGTTAGTGGTTGATCTGTCTCATGGATTTTCTGTCAAGCTTGTTGGGTCAGTTAATTTTTTTCGCTTTGCTTTTTGTATCTGCTAAAAATATTTGGTTTTTTGGTGCAAAAGTTGTGGATGATAATGAAAGTGTGAAATTGATGAAATGTGTTGTTATAGATTGATGCCTTCCAATTTCTTCAATTACTATTTCGTTGGGTTTTTTTATTTTGGGTGAGGATAATGGGGTTACAAGGAAATAGAAGAAGGTGTTCTTGGCAGTTCGAAGGCAAGAAGAATTGGGTTACAACTTCATTCGAGGAAGTGGGGTTACTGCAAGAACTGTGGCTTTGCTATTACGGTGATAGATGAAGAGATCCAGAGTTGGTACAAGATTCGAAGATGGTTAAGGAATGAATGAGTTTAATGTGATTCAAGGTATGTATCCATTTGAAAGCGAGAAGAGAAGGCAACAGAGGCGAGAGTTTGGTGATGATGTTGTTAACTGAATTAGTAGTTTGTTATGTGTGAATAATTGTGTATGTCCTGAATGTATGAATTGCAGGGAAGGAATGAATGGTCGTAAAAACAAAGGGAATGTTTCCGGAATTTCTGTCATGAAATGAATTTTAGGTGTTTGATGGTTTGCCCCATAGAACTGCCGTGAATTAAAGAAGAAATGTAAATTGCTTGTCAGTTTTACAAAACTAACAGGCTTATTGATGTCTTTGAATCTGTGCGGGTGACCCGCACCCGACCCGCCAAAATCGCGGGTCAGGCCTGACCCGACCCGTCCTACGGCGGGTTGGGTGCGGGTGAATATTTCAACCACCCGCAAATTGGCGGGTCGGGTGCGGGTGAGGCCAAAACCGACCCGACCCACCCGATGTGCAGCCCTAGTGTCAACCAAAAATATAGGAGTTAAGCATAATTCAAGAAACCTAAAACAATATAAGTAGAATACATTAGAGTAATAAATTCAAATCACAATAAATTAATAAAATAACTCACATAACATGACGTACAAAATGCTCGCTGTATCTGGACCATTGTGTGAAGCAAGGACCAAAATGAGACCTGTAACAAAGCACATAAGAAATATTCAGTAATACACCAAAAAGAAACCGGACTCTGATCTTTCATTGTGATGAACCGAGATGAAATAAAATCCACAGGTAAAAAAATGGTACCTCAGAATATTCTTTCACCATCCATGTAACACCCGCAATTTTCGCATGACGCTTACTTAGGGATGCGTCATGGCATGGGATGAAGCTTCATCTTAAGCTTATAAAGCTTACTCAGATATGCATTAGGGTGTGGATGCCTTGACCTCGAATTATTGTGTTAAGGCCCTATTACGCGTGACGCATGATTGAGAATGCATCACTGGACCAACGCTGCATATCCGAGAATGCATTATAGTGCCAATGCACTATTATGCCGTGATGCATGATTGAGACTTCATCACTAAACCAATGTTGCGTACCGAGAATGCATTATTATGCCGTGATGCATGATTGAGAATGCATCACTGAACAAATATTGCGTATTCGAGAAAGCATCATAGTGCTAATGCACTATTATGCCGTGATGCATGATTGAAAATGCATCACTAAGCCAATGTTGCGTATTCGACAATGCATCATAGTGTTAATGCATTATTATGTTGTGATGCATGATTGAGAATGCATCACTAAGACAATATCGCGTATTCAAGAATGCATCATAGTGTTAATGCACTATTATGCCGTGATGCATGATTGAAAATGCATCACTGAGCCAATGTTGCGTACCGAGAGTGCATTATAGTGCTAAGGCACTATTATGCCGTGATGCTTGATTGAAAAATGCATCACTAAGCCAATGTTACGTACCGAGAGTGCATTATAGTGCTAAGGCACTATTATGCCGTGATGTATGATTGAAAATGCATCACTAAGCCAATGTTACGTACCGAGAATGCATTATAGTGCTAAGGCACTATTATGCCGTGATGCATGATTGAAAATGCATCACTAAGCCAATGTTGCGTACCGAGAGTGCATTATAGTGCTAAGGAACTATTATGCCGTTATGCATGATTGGAAATGCATCACTAAGCCAATGTTTCATACCGAGAATGCATTATAGTGCTAATGCACTATTATGCCGTGATGCATGATTGAAAATGCATCACTAAGACAATGCTTCGTACCGAGAATGCATTATAGTGCTAAGGCACTATTATGCCGTGATGCATGATTGAAAATGAATCACTAATCCAATGTTGCGTACCAAGAGTGCATTATAGTACTAAGGCACTATTATGCCGTGATGCATGATTGAGAATGCATCACTGAACCAATGTTACGTACCGAGAATGCATTATAGTGCTAATGCACTATTATGCAGTGATGCATGATTGAAAATACATCACTGAGTCAATGTTGTGTACCGAGAATGCATTATAGTGCTAATGCACTATTATGCAGTGATGCATGATTGAAAATGCATCACTAAGCCAATGTTTCTTAAGGAGAGTGCATTATAGTGCTAAGGCACTATTATGCCGTGATGCATGATTGAAAATGCATCACTGACCCTATGTGGAGTACCCGAGAGCGCATCATAGTGTTAATGCACTATTATACCGTGATGCATGCCCGAGAATGCATCACTAGAAAGTGCAGTAGATGAACGTCACATATCCTCCTTATATCCACTTGTATAAATGCAAATAAAACATATATAGGGAGGAGGTGTTGGTTGGAAATCGATGATGCTTAGCTATGATAACCAGGAAGCAAAATAGCCTTAGCTATGCTAACCAGATGGCGGATTAGCTTAGAGGCACCAACCAATTAGCGGATTATCCTAGAGGCACCAACCAGTTAGCGGATTATCCTAGAGGCGCCAACCAATTAGAGGATTTTCCTAGAGGCGCCAACCAGTTAGCATATTTTTCTAGAGGCGCCAATCAGTTGACGTTTTTCCTAGAGGCGCCAACCAGTTGGCGTTTTTACCTAAGGTGCAGTCGATGGATGTCACTTTCCTTTCTTTTATTTATTTATAAAAATGCGATTAAAACATATATATGGATGGAGATTTGCTTGAATGTGCACGAGAGGCAATGCACATATATAAATGCGATGTGGCCTATATGTTGGAGCATACTTGATGCTTAAGCATCAATATGCTTGTAGCTTAACCGATGAAGCTTGAATGTGCATGAGCAGTGATGCACATATATATATGAGGTGGCCTATACGTTGGAGCATACTAGATGCTTAAGCATCAATATGCTTGTATCTTAGCCCATTAAGTTTGAATTATGCGAAATCATCATTCAATCGTGTTGTGTACTCGAGAACGCATATTTGCATAGCAAATAGCGATAGTTATGCACAAATTAGTGCATACCTTGCGAAAGTCCTTCGGCCTATACGGTCTACGATTTTCTTGGCCTTTGGCCTTGCGATGAAGTTAGAATAGATGTTAGCTATGCTTTAATAGGCTTAAGTTGCTTGTTCCTTTCAAATTGATACTTTGTTGAACTACGGGCATGCTTGATCCCTTCAAGGTACGGGTTGGGTGCGTAGGCAGCAGCAATGCAATGTATTGAGGTGCAGCACCTTGTCGCTCATACCATCTAATTTAGAGGTGATTGCGACATTATGGTAATTCGTATCATCTAGCTTGGAAATGCTAAGTCAAGAGATGATTGTTGCCACACATGATGAGGTAGTTTCATTCCAATTGATGGATGATCATACTTCCTAGCAACTTATGGCAAGGAATGGCATGTGCCTGGATGTTTCACCCTTGGCAAGGAACAAGATCAGTGCAGGCTCCAGCGCATGGTCAAAAACAGAGTTATGAAATTGGAAATTAGGCTTGAAAT
Source organism: Papaver californicum (assembly GCA_023531435.1). Taxonomy (NCBI): domain Eukaryota; kingdom Viridiplantae; phylum Streptophyta; class Magnoliopsida; order Ranunculales; family Papaveraceae; genus Papaver; species Papaver californicum. The sequence continues at coordinate 681,407 of JAJJMC010010016.1, read as the reverse complement.
GACCTAGGTTATAGTAGCCTTGACAATTCTTATAAGTATGTGATACTTTCCAAAGGCATTCACCATTGGATTTAATGGCCTTGCACCCTTTGCAGAAAAAGGGTGAGTACGAATGATGTGGAAACTATGTCCCGCGTATCATGCTTGCAAAGCATGCTTGGAAAGGCAAATATACCTACATATGACAGCGAGAAGTTAATCTTTAAGGTCTGGTTACTATCTTTCAGGACACGCATCGGGGAGTTCTGGCCTGCCCAGCGCATAGCGCTGAAGGCGGAATTTTCTGGTCCGTGACAATCCAAACGCCGACTTGAATTGTCTATGACATATATGATATCAACCCAAGTGGTTGCTGGTCATAATAGTAACACCTACTTATAGTACCAACCAAAAATACAGGAGTTAAGCCTAATTCAAGAAACCCAAAAAAATATAAGTACAATCCATTAGAGAAATGACCTCAAATAACAATAAATCAACAAAATAACTCATATTATGTGATGTACAATCCATTCCCTGTTATAACCATAACTACCTATTTTTCGTGGGAACACTATGTGAAACAATAATCACAGCTAACTCACTGATGCACAGAGCTTTCTCATCTGTGTCCTTAAACCCATCCATGCTACTCCTTTAGAGATAATAAATTATAACCCACAAAATCAAAGCAACATATTAAACAGGAAGATAAAATATTTTTGCAACACATTTGAGCAAGATGTGAATTCATAGCTAACTCACTATTTGCAGAGAGGTAGCTCATTGGTGTCTATAAACCTATTTAGTCAGACCTCGTAAGAGACAGTAGACCAACAATTCAAAAAAATTGACATATTTGCTATTGTCCTCGTTCTGAGACTGATTATAAGACTTTCTTAGAAAATGCAAGAGCTTCACAAAGATTCCACAAATTAAAATTTACTCTCAATAATGATAACCAACTAATGAGGAGTGGTAATACCAAAGTGTACTAGAGACAATCATGTTCTCAAGGAAAAAATTCAAGACATTTAAGCATCATAAATAAATAAAATAATTGATGATATTGTAAATTTCCAGTCTAATTGGAAAGAAGCAGTTTAGTATTAGATTCACTTGCACTCTAAATCCCACATACTTCCTTTGTTTTAAGTTTAGTCTTCACCTGTTGAATTTAATTTGTTGACTCCAATAGTTCAACCCCAAAATGGAAACCCAAAAAAGTTTACTGATTTTTTGAATCTGTAGAACTGTACAAACCAATATTGTCTCCTCATTGATTGTGGCTACTGAGTAGCCTAATCCCAAACCTACAAAAAAAAATATGGTTCTAGTTTCAAATAGGGAGAAGGATCAAAATGGAATTGATAATGATATAAACTTATGATTATTTGTCTCCAACCTGCATGTACCTGATTTCTCCACGTACAACTATACACTGTTCATATAAAATCAACAACATAAAAAACAAAAACAACTAAAGCCGCATATATTTTTTATCAACAATTAAAAGCTCACCTCTACATATAACCTGATTCCGATTCGTCTGCACCACCATCCATGAATCGTAATCCCTAACCCACAATAAAAAATACTATTTTCTTAGAAAAATAATGGTTGCAATTACAAACAATAAGGGAGATGAAAGCAAGAAATATAACCTGATGCGTAGTCGTCTCTACTGCCGTCTGAGAATCCTTGGTTACATACCTACAAAAGTGCAAAAACACATCTTCTGTTTAAAATATTAAGTACAACTAAAACAGAGATAATGAGTAAAGATGTGAAAATCATTAGGAATTCTGACGAAAAGATTAACTCAGCTTAGATTTAATATGGAAAATTGTAGAAGGATTTGCACTAAGAAAAGGAATGATTATGCGGCGAAAATGGAAGAGGGAAGACCTAAAAGAACATATACTCTTAATTTGTTAGGGTTATCAGTGTATGGTTAACAGAATAGGTAGCGTTAAGGTGTTTTCCGGGTTATGTTAGCGTTATGAGTTTATGGTTAATCCGACCGTTGAATGGCAGAACTCCAAACGTCCACCGTCTATCAGGAGTGAAGGTTACCTACTGTAGGTTAGCATAATCCGGTACACTTAAGTAATTTGTGTAAAGGTGATGTAATTTATTTTATCCCAACCAGCCAGTCACGTGAGAGGTTTCATGACCTAAAAACGTCTTAGCCACTCTGATGCTGCCATGTGTCCTTTCCAGAATCACCAATGCCCAAAGGCCATCCATTGGCCAACAGGGATAGTTGATTTCATCACCATTTAACCTGGGAGATTATATAGGATTGAATACCTAACTTTATCAAACAAAGAGACTTATTTTACGGATTTTCCCTTAGTCCTTATTGTAATTACTAATGGTTCCATCATCTTCTTCTCCTGAATGAAAGCAAATCATCTTTAGAATCAGACCCAATTAGAGACCACCATCTCAAATGATAATCACTACAAAATTCTTCCATCATAAAACCATTATTGTCATCAACATCATCATCATTCAAAACCCCAATTTTTATGTTGATACCCAACCCTAATTAGACAGTAAAACTCAAATCTTAACTTCGTCTCTAGCAAAGTTGCAGATAACTCATTACCAAAAACCTTAATTGATTGACTCTTTCATCAATTTTTACTTATAAATACGGGTTTTATGGAAAATATACAAATCAACTCATTACCAAAAAAAACTCTACATCTCTTCGGTTTTTGTTTGTTAGATCCAAAAACCTTCCAGTTTTCAGGCTTCACTCGTCCTCTCAAAGAACCTCCTATAGGAACCCAATAAATTATCAAAACCAAGTTTAACTCTTTCAAACTAAAGACTCCGCCTATTTCACTCACAACTGAACTTGGGAAAAAGAAACCGCCAGTAAAGAAGAAGAAAACGAAAAGAATAGGAAAAAGAATTTAGGGTTAGGTGAAAAGGAAAGAAAAAAAATAGGTTGAAGGGGGTGTACATGACTTAGGTTTCATAATGACTTTAACAAACAAACGTTATAGCTTAGAGGAGTCAATACGCGTTAGCGTCAAGTCTAGGTACGAAGACCTAACATTGGAAAAATGTTAGACCAAAAACTAAAATTGGACAAAACCTAAGTACTAAACATCAATTATCTCGAATATAGTAGTTGTTTTGGTGCCCAAAATGTAGAGTAGACATTGAATTAATACCTTTAATGTAAGTACCTGAACTGCTCGGAGAACTGTAGATGAACTGCTCAGATAACTATACCCGATTTGCTCAAAGTACCGTCTGACTTGTTATTAAATATGATAAATTAAGGAAGCCACTAAAAAAGGCAATAGGTTGAGAGCCTTAGGCTTACCCAAAATAATGGAGGAAAAATGTGGATGCCTCACTTCTAATGGCTTTGTGAAACCTAAACAGAGCGGAACTTTAAACTCTTACAACATATTAACGAAGGAAAGAAGAATAATAGGAAATGATTTAAACTTACAAAGTTTGTTGGACTTAAGTTGATAAATTAAAGAAGGTGAAATTTAAAAAGCAAAGAAGAAATCACACATTCATATGAGAGATACAGGTTCATTAGAATAGTCATTAGAGTAAATGAAAAGTTAGGGTTCTATAAGAAGACTTGTTTAAGAATTATAACATCATTGTCAGGTTCTTTTCTTTCTCTTCATATTCTAATATCAATTTAAAAAATCGTAGATTAATATTAATACATTCAATCAAAAATAAAACCCAAATTCCGTCACTCTAATTATACAATATTTACACTTTATAATAGAAAGTGTCAGTAAGGCAACAAACCTTAAGAGGTCTGACCAAAATACTATGGGCCCCTTCCAAGATCTGGGCCAACAATAATGCAATTAAAATCTTTCAACCTTGTAGCAACCTCAGCAAAAAGAGTGTGACATATATCTTTTCCTCCCATCTCTGAAAATATTCATTCACATCGGGCAACTTTGAGATAAAAGAGAGCAAAAAATTCAAGGTTGTTTACAGCTAAAGAGGCCAAAAAAAGAAGAAGTTATATTCACATACATTTCGACTATTGTAAGTTTGACATAGAACCTTTTGGATATCATCTTCTTCCCACTCTATAATCTCGAATGTTGGATTCAACGACGATTGAAAGTTTTATAGCTTCTTGTGCACCTAACATTTGTTTTCTTGGATAACACAAAACACCAACATATAATTTTATTATTCATAAATGTTGTCTAAATTCGAGTTCATGTTTCCTCGTAAATCCATGATCTCCAACAATAACACAATATCAGTAAAAAAAATAAAACTGGTTAAAGTAAACGAAAGTAAAAGGCACTCGTTCACAACGAACCCAAATACGGTCCTCTAAACAGCAAACACACATAGAAATTCCAATTACATGCTGATTTTCTCTAACACAATATCATAATCCCTAAAAATCAAAAGTCTGTATCTAGTAAGTAAGAAATTATACTAGTTAAAGTAAACGAAATTAAAAGGCACTCGTTCACAATGAACCCAAATACAGTCCTCTAAACAGCAAGCATGTATATAAATTTCAATGCTGATTTTCTCTTACATAAGATCATAAAAAATAAACATGAAAATTATCATTTTTCCAACTGACAGTCAAACTCAAGCAAGATTAGTGAAACCTGTATTATAAATATAATTGGGATACTTACTTGTATACTTTCTCCAACTTGCCATTTTCAACAACAAGATCTGAATTGTTGTGTTCTGAAATGATAACAACAGTGTCAAATATACAACCATAAACCAACCTCCAGTCGGAAGCGGTATGCTCCATTGGACGACTAAAGAACATTATGAGCACAACATTCCCTAAATTCTTCCTAACTTAATCAAATTTCATATCTCGGAATTCACACTTCCAACTTGTTCAACCCTGAGATGAAACAATGGTACTTTTTGAGGGATGAAATCCTTCCGATCTCCATGACCAATAGACACCCATGATATATATAACGCTAAATACAGATCTTGTACCCAAGCCATAAAAAATTTTATATCCGTGTCAGTATAACATTCAATTCACCTTCCAACGTGCCCATGAACATAAAATTAGCTCTTTAAAGTTCCTGCAAAGACATCAAAGATTTATTTGTACCATTTTACATGAGGGTGATCACCCCGCAATGTAAAATCATTAAAACCATTATAAATTCAGTTTTAAGATGTTTATTCGACCACTACATGTAACAAAGACATGAATGGTGGATTCCTCAATTGATCAAAATCTATAGGACCCACTATAACACGAAATATCGACATGAATTGTTTAATGTGACATGATAGTTTCATAAAAAATATGAATGGAAACATAAAGGAAATTAACCTGCTACCCAGCTTTCTTTTATATGAATTGGCTTTGGGTTTTTGTTGTTACAACTAAATGTGATCTTACTAATTACTCGTACGATGTTACTCTTATACTATTTTATTTTTTATACGATGCATGTTTTTTTTTGTGATAATGGTTCTCAAAATTTCAGTCCCTATAATACATTCTGGATTATATGGAAGAAATAATCTAATTTTATATTTATTTTTTATTTACATAAGAAAATGGTACTTCTGAAACCTTAAAATTGTTGTACAGAGGCATCAAAGACTTTCTAATACAATTAAAGCACAAAAAGGAAGTTGCAATGGAAATTGCACTGGGAAAAAAATTACCCAGATATTTGTAGTTTATAAAATATGCATAATATCCCCCTTCAACGCCCTGACTTCCACCATTCTACGGCTTTCACTGCCACTACCTCCACCTCTACAAAATCAAGCAGACACATCCACATTTGTAGTGAGAATGACAAATTTTAGTCAAAGTTGATGATTAGCGGGGATCAATTAGCACCACAATATAGTGTGATTAGTATCGTTTTCCTCAGTTGGACAGTTGGAAAGTTGGAGGAATAAGGAATAAGAAGAATAAGGGACTAAAATGTCAAAATGACCTTAATCGTAGTAGCAAAATACAAAAAATAAAATAACCTAGAGAAAAGTGAAAGTCTAGTACATGATTCAATAGATCATAAAACAAACCTCTACATTTTTAGACAACTACTTTACATATAGAAATTCAAATAGTTATTCAATAGCTTTTTATGTCATTCCAATTGATTTCAGGACTCTTTTGATCTTATCGATATAAACCTTCTTAAATATTCCAGATTTGAAATAGAAAATTCTTATCAAAAATAGTTGATTATATGAAGACAAAAATGAAAAGAGAACAACAAATAAGTGACAGAAATTTTAACAAACAAACCTTGTCGATGGTGATGCAAACTTTGCCAAATAAGTTCGAACAAATTATGAAGCACCTCATGTAATAAATTTAAAAGAACTATAAAGCACCACATGTAAAACCTGTAAAGTAAAAGAGATGAGATACTTAACGCAAACATACATTCCAAAATTGAATCACAATACTAAACAATCTATACATAAAGCATTAGCATAACGACATAAATAAATAATGGATCACTGGAACCCTGTGGCACGTAAAAATAAGAAACCATAGGGTCACGTTTCTCTGATACTATAATCCGTGTCTTTATTATTAAAAAAAAGTTGAGAAAATTCAGAGGTCTGCGCATGAGAAGGGAGAACCAAAAACTTCTCTATTTCAAAATATTTCCTTACATAATTTTCACCAAAAAGTGTATCAGTTCCATTGGAAAGAACGTTTGCACTTATTCAACAAAATTTCTATGTCAATATCAACTTTAGCACATCCCCAAACAGTTCAGTCATAAATAAAAGTCAGGAAGACATAGTTGTTGATTTACCAGTTGTAAGTTTCAGATAACCGTACTTGTGTCATGCTATTCCATGTTATGTAACAAAAGTTGGGTTAGTATTCATATTTTTAATTATAGATGCCTCTAAGAGCAGATCAGATTATACATATAAATATTAACACATTTCAGTTAATAGTGATAATTTCCCACTTCCTAGTGCGGAGGCCATCAAGCCTCAAGCCTCTCAATCGTTTTCCATCTTCGTAACACAGTGTACTCTACGCGGTAGCGGTTATACTTAACACAATGACCATTTGTACCGTTATCGCCATTGCAATAAACCTAATCGATAAAAATGTTTGAATTCCTACGAAAAGTGTAATGATTTTAAAAGTGTATCATAAAAGAATAGTTTAATGCAAATCCTTGTCATGAAATCTCCAAAATTAACACTAAAGAAAGAATAAGAATGGCGTTGTATACCAAAAAATCAAACCCAAAAACAATCCCACAAAAATGTCTAACACAAGCACCACACATGAAAAATTTGTTAGCTTAGTTGTTCACTAAAACCATGAATCCATTAGTGGGTTTATTTCAATTAAAGCATAGAACTTAAATTCATAAAATCGTCTGCACAATGTTATATAAAAATTAAACTATAAATCTTATATTAGACCATCACTTAGAAGATAAATCACCAATCTATTTTTCCACACATCATACATGGGATTAATGTATTTCAGCAAGAGATTAGCCAATAGAAAAATGGTTCAATGAACCCAAATAAATTAACAACTCATATATGTTAAACAAAGAAAACATATTTGTAACTAATTCATTAGAGAAAGCATCCAACAAATCAAGAAAGAACAAATTCCGAGTAAAAATTCACCTATGAGCTGGATTTAGCAAGCAAAAAGATGGATTCATAAAAGTGTCGCCAGTTTGAGTCTTTCTCGAATATCAGACGATTGTAATCTTGTCAAACTCAACCCCACAAACAGAACTCCACTTGAACATACATAGTCTCTTTTTTTACCGATCGATTTAAGATTCACCCACTGTAAAAATACTATAAAGATGCAACAATCACTTAACCCTCTATGAGTAACCAAATAAAAGACATACATGCTCTAACAATAACAAAGTTATAAAGTAAGTAACAGGCTCCCAAATACATGAAATTCATATACGACATATTTGGATCATAGTAACCCGGGTATGAAATTCATTCTACTAATTGAAGCCAAAGTGGTTACCTTATTAACATCCATAAACATAGCGCCTATTGCCAATCCTAGTCCCTCCCATAGTAAAACCTATTTCAATTACATTGCTAGATGATTGTATCCTTTTTACTTGAGATGTTATGATGCTAAGGTACACCATAAGCATGCTTAATATAAATAAAAATTTGCTGGAAAGGAGAGAGTTTATATAAAGTAAATAGTAATCCTTCACTATATGGTAAGCAATGGTAGATATTAAAGTAAATATAATATATATCATTTGGGGGAATATTGTAATAAGGACCACATAGTTAAAATTTCAGCAATAAAAAGTGTTATAACCTAGAGTGGTTTCTCTGGACCACCTCCACGGAAAAAGATAATTGGAAGTTCTGTGGAATATCCTCGAAATGTTAAACACAATATTAGTAATTGAATTTCCTTTCATAGTAATGTTTCTATGACCAACAAACATATGCATTAGTCTCCTTAATGAAAAAATAAGATTTAAATCAACAATCAAGTGAAAGGAAGATTAATAGCTTTGATATCTTGAAAATATGGTCCTAATGCCGCTGGTGCCTTCTCTATTTGAATTGCTTCTTTCTTACCTTAAAAGAACAAATCAGAAAGAAATGCAATTAACTCACCATTTTCCGATACTTATAGAACAGGTTCAATTAGACATAGTAATCCTTAAAGTGATGGATAAGACCCAATTTGAACATACCCATTAAGTTTCGGTGTTTAAGATAAGAATCGAAAGAAGTATAAACAAAATTGTGGACTAGGAATTAAAAAATTGAGTGAAGTTCCAAAAATTAGGAAAAAAATTCAGCAGATTTCAGAAAAAAAATGAGTTTTTCTACAACGGGAAATTCTTGTTTCCTTTTCTAATAAAAGGGCTGAACAAAAGAAAGACAATTTATTTATAAGAAGATCAGAGATGAAATTGTTGAACTCATAGGAAGATAACTGACCTCTGATTTGTATTCAGAGATTGTTTCAGCACAACGATCTTCCAAAGATTTTTATTAAAATCACTGGTAGGGGTAAAAAACCCTTTGTTGAACCAAGAAAACCTTAATTATGCCTAAACCTAAGTCTCTAAACTACAAAAATATTACGAATCTTGTTAGAACCCTCAATAAACATTTCCATAAGAGTTCAAGTAACTCATCACTCTGCATATCACAGTCACTTAGTTTCATATGAATAATATGAAATGATGAAAACACCACTATGCCTTGCATAAATTTTAGTTCTAAAAAGATAATCACAGTGTGGAGCTCTTACATTTTCGTCGAAGTGGAGCAGATCGCTCTGTCACTCGCGCAATACTCGCATCTTAACCATGAGTGCTTTTCTTACCTCTATATCATTTATATAATTAAACTTGCATAAATATTCCCAACGCGGTTTTTTAGTACACTGCAAAATCAATTTCAAAATTATCATGAAATACTAATGAAAATGAAAATAGATATTTATTCCTGAATATTTTTACTACTCACCAAATATTTTCAACAACTGGCAATGAAGTTTAAAACAAAGTTCTGAAATCTTAATTAATGATACTTGTTTTATTCACCAAATAGTAGAAAACTCCTATATGCAATTTGTACTTGATAATCTTTTCTTCGATCAAACAAACAATATATGGATACAATAATGATACCTTATTCGTACGAAACGTAGACATCTTGTTGTATAGACTTCCAGGCTTCAAGAAGTTGGTAAATGACCATGCAACTCTGAATGACTTCCTTATGGTTTATCTAGTTTCTCCCAATATATCTATATTATTCTGGTCAAACTATCACCAATGGGATTAGAGGTATCTTACCATTTCGATCATGGCATCTAAGATCAATCTGTTGGTTAAAAATTATGAGTTTCCTCAAACGTTGCAACCCTCAAAACGTCTTTATGTAGCTGCAATATTGAGTTTTTAGTGTTCAGAAACATGTACATAAATCGGGGAACTAAGGAAAGGATAGAATAACCCAACACTTTGAACAACTACATATACAAATAACATTGTAAGAATTGCATGCTTTAAATTTTCCATTAAAGTGGTCAACAAAGTTCATCTCATTATATTGGTATAACCTAACACCTTGAACAACTACATATACAGACAACAATATAAGGACTGCATGCTTTAAATTGTCCATTAAAGTGGTCAACAAAGTTCACATCATTATATTGGTATCGTGTGCATAACACAACACCTGATAATTAGAGATGAATATTGTTATAATATTACCAAATGATAATCAAATAATAACTGCCGACTATAATGGAAACCCCAAATTTCTCACTTAATGATATCACTATGAACATAAACACGTGATGTGAAAAACACTTGGCACTTGGGTGCCGACTCTTCGGGTTCCATTCCAATGGGAATATCACCACCAGTTATGTCAATTGTCTTGATTTTAACATGATCTGTGGCGCGTATGTGATAAATGCATTTGCATAAAATTAGCTTGTAGCCACATATATCCATTTGCAACATTTCACATCAAATAATGCTTAATAAGTTGGCCCAATACAGTGATTTAAATATATCAAGTTAATATAAAAGAAGTAAGTATGTATTAACTATGAGATCCATTCTTTTAGGAACTTGGCAAGGCAGCTAGATACTATAAAAATTTATTGCACTTAAGAAAGCAATGAACAAACTGTAATGATTGAAGTTTAATTATGCATCAAGGCACTTAAAAATAGATTGTAAAGAAAAATAAATGTGTAATGTAAAGATTTTATCTAACTTTTGCTAGAGTAACCCATGCAACCATACTTGACAATCATAAAGCTACCACTGTTAATCCTTAAGAGTAGCAGATTATTCAGTAGTTTTTAGAAACTTGTTGTATGATTTTTTTCCATCACAAATCTTTTGGGTTACAATCTTAGAAATTTCTGAAAATCTACTACCCATGTCAGCTAGTAATGAAAATCCACTACGTAAAATAATACAACCATCATAATGTTGTAATGCTTTATATTGCATAACTGAATGATATACACAACTGAAAAAATCAAGCAGAAAAAACCAAGCGTATGACATCATAAAATTATACATACTAAAAAGTCTATCGAAGATGAAACAATTAGAGTTACCTTCATCAAGCTAAAGACCCCAAACAAACACCTCAAATTACGTGAAGACAACTTCCTCAATAGAGGGGGGCTTGGATTTAAGCCAACCTGGGAGTTATAAGATGAACCTGTGTAGATAATTTGCTAACTTATGTAAATTTTGCTATGTAAAGGTTTTCTTATTAACATGATTACCTAAGTAAGGTAATTTTTAATTAAGGTTTATTAAATTTCAAAATCTTGCACTAAGGATTTCAATAAATATTTCCATAAGATTTGTAGAATCTAGGTCTAGAAATCATGATTAAGATGTGACCTACTACTATGAAAACGATAAGAACTCTTAAAATTCAAACTGTTTTGTCTGTAAACTATCCCTAAATTATTAAAACAGGACTTGGAAGAAAGAGATGAGTTTTATTTCTCAAATGATAAACATGAAACAATGAGCTTAATCTTAGCATTAAAGGTTTTGATCTCTTACTTGATATAGATCTTTTTTCCTTTCTTTTTTTTGAAGTTGAAAAATACTATGTTTTTTAGGATAATGGAGCTTTGTTAATGGCAAAAAATGAATCCATATTTATCTTACCCGGATATATTGAGATGCAAAGACCAATTAATCTGTCAGGGCTCACAGCTATTGTAGGTAGCTGCTTTCTACAGCTCCTGAATAAGGAAAGGTGATGTAAAACAATTTAATTAATACCAAAGTATTTAGCATACAAACGACGAATATATCACAACTGATATGAATGGGAATAATTTTAAGAATTGAACCTCCCAGTATATTGTACTCGGTATTAACAACAGAGTGTGGAAAACATGCACTTACCTTCTAGATTCCATAAGATCAGTGCGTTGTTGAGGGTTCTTACCGAATTTCTTTCTAGCTCGTTTGGAATGTCGTTGTTTTTGTAACATGGTATTATAAAGAAAAGTCAGAAGAGAATACAAATAATATCAATTACACAAATGAAACTGAAAATGGTAAATCAACCAACTCATTTAGGTTGAAGAATTCTAGATGGATCACTTGCTAGTGTTGGTGTTGGTTGCTCAAATGAGGCTGTGATTGCTGTTATGGCTGCAGATTTTCAAGCCAGCTTTGCTGCATCCAGGGGTAAAAGACTTAGGATAGATCTTTCTACCTGTCATAGGTAGCATAAAGATATTTATAACATTAGACTCTTCAACGTAGAAGCAACTGTACTTAAAGTCGGAGACCCTTCCTGTAACACAAACTCAGTCTGAGTTAAAAGACATACTTCTGGATCACTGCGATTTTTCAGTAACACTTGATCTTGTACCATATGATGACAGAGGCCTCCTATTCGGATTATTAATTTAACATTCCAAACCTCGCATAACAACTCCATTAACCTCGCTTCATTTACGATTTTTTGAACCTCCTCGCCCGTAAAAAATCACTTTATGTTGATGTGATTGGGTGAAAGTTGTTAGTCTTAGGCCTTGCAGATTATTTTGAAAATGATTTTGAGAGGCTTCATCACCAATTTTTTGCAGTGGTGTACTCTATTAACTATCTCATTGACATTTTGAAGTGGAAGCCTGACCATGTATACCTACAAATCAGGCCTGTGAAGTTTTAGCAATTCATCTTAAAAAAATATTATACGTCATACTGCTAGCAACATAAATTTTAAGAACAAAATGGACAAAATTAGACAAAATACACCCAGTATTAACAACAAAATATAGCAAACATGCACTTATCTTCTAGATTTCATAAGATCACTGCGCTATTGAGGTTCTTACCGAATTTTTTTCTAGCTCGCTTGGAATGTAGTTGTTTTTATAACATGGCATCAGAAAGAAATGTCAAAAGAGTAGACAAATTATATCAATTACGCAAATGAAATTGAAAATGGTAAATCAACCAACTCATTTAGGTTCAAGAATTCTAGATGGTGCACTTGTTGGTGATGGTGCTGGTTGTTTAATTGAAGTTGTGACTGCTGCTATGGTCATTGATTTTCAAGCCAACTTTGCTGCATCCAGGGGTAAAAGACTTAGGATAGATCTTTCTAACTTTTAGAGGTAACGTAGAGAGATTTCTGACATTAGAGCTCTTTAACTTTGCAACAACTGCATTGAAATCTGGAGACCCTGCCTGTAACACGAACTCGGTCTGGACTAAAAGACATGCTTTTGGATCACTGCGATTTTTAGTAACACTTATCTTGCATCATATGATGATAGAGGTCTCCCATAGGGATTCTCGAATAGCAAATCTCAGATGAGAATCATATTATTTCTTACATAATCTAATTAACGGGAACCAAATCAATAATGCAAATCGTGCAAGGGTATGAGTCCCAATTATTAGCTACTCGAGATCATAAAAGGCGAAGCTCTTCTTACACACATAACTACTACCACAATATTTAAGATTGTACTAATAATAAATTCAAAAAGGTCATGAATCTTCATGCTCAGTACTCATTAATCCATGGCTATATTGGAGTTCATATGAATAATAATGAGATGCAAGGGTATATAACACTAAAATGTAAAAGAGGGAGGTTAGATTTACGACCGCTATAAATAACTAACAAATAATGAGAGTAAAGGCTCTAACCGAGCAAACAATGATTCACTAATAAACCTCTCTCCTGGTAAACTCAAGTTCTATCTACCTAACTAAAAGGCATCTACCAAGATGTTCATGGTTAAGTAGAGAAGCCACCAAAACCAAAAGGTCATGGCTCCATACACTAATGTAAATTTAGTAGTGAAAACCTTATATCACATAGCGATAAAACTGTGATATGCAAGACTGCATACAATATTAACATTAACCTCATTATTCAAAAGCATATAGCAGCAGGCATACTATCCATTTGGGCACATTCATACCGCGAAAAAAATAGATTTACCAATGAATTCAATTTTACTAAAACTATTAAAGCAAATTGCTTTAATTTCAGAAAAACCAAGCCATTTATAATTTGCCTAAGGACGGGGCTTAGAATGTCCTCGGAAGATACAAAACATGCCTTAGGCCAGGGGTCAAATTCTGAATGTAGTCGCGACATGTATGAGAATATCTTTCATTTATCTTCTGGGCACACACAAATAAAATAGGGTCTGATTTCCATGGGCATCATTGAGATATCAAGTTTATTTTATAATTTGATAGATGAAGTGCAATAGATTGAATCAAAGGTTAGTTCTTTTTTCGGTTAAATAAAAAAATACTTGATCGCGGGAAAATGCTTGCCCAACATGGAGAATAATTGATTGAGTAAACAAAAATCTGTATACTGTAGCTATATTCCATTGAAATTAGCGTTCAGTTCTTCAAATGGACAGGTTATGAAGAAATAAAAACCTGCATGACTCAAAGTACATGTATACACACAATAAAGGTAAATAAAAATCCAACCTGCAAGTACCATGCTTGTGAAACAAAATTCACTACACAAGAAAGAAATTTAAAAATTACTCAATTTAGTTATAGCCAATAGGAAATCAGGTTCACCAAAAGGATGCTAATGATTGAAAGAATAATCTAAGAAAAAGAACTACCCACAAATACACGTGCAAAGCAACATTAAAATATGACAGCTCTCTGAACTTCAGCAACGGAAGCGCAAGAAATGTACAAACATGTCATCGTACCATACTTACTTTGTGAATGAAAAATATTCTCCAGGGACAGAGCTAGGAATTATAAACATGGGGACTAAGTTAAAAAAATAAAATTAAGGGGGATAACAATGAATTTTTCTTATAAATATTAAGGGATATTTAGAGCGTCCACAAGGGCGCGATCAGAGTAAACGACCAAAGACTAAAAAATTTAGTCTTTGGTCCGGCCCAAGAATAGTCGTGTATAGTCGGGCAGTGTCTTAGCAATTCGCCTATTGTTGAGCGGTATTCCAGTGTAGCGCTTAGAAACACGGGAGAAATCCTAGGATAACGTTTGCTCGAGACGGTATTCCAGCGTAACGCTCAAAATGGGGCGGAGTCCTAAAGTAACGTCTGGTATTGGACGGTATCTTAGGATCACGCTCGAGAGACGGGCGGTATCCCAGAATCACGCCTGATAGGGCGGTGCACCAGCATTACGCCTCATCGATTGTGTACATGTACGAGTGAAATGTGTGCGGTAAAACACGGGCGTTGCCCTAGAAGCCCGCCTAGAAATCCAAGCGGACTCCTAGCATCCCGCTTGGTTAAATTGGTGTCTTAATTAATCTAGTTAAACATAGTAAAACATTATTAAAGCTTGATTAATTAGTCTAGTTAGAGTACTTAATTTAGTGCACTTAATTACAGAACCATCTAAGTTTAGTTAGGGTACTTAATTTAGTGTAATTACGGTACTTGATTAATTAGTCTAGTGTACTTAATTGGATTACTCCTACATTAGCTTACTGTTTGCTTATTAGTGTACTCAATTTAGTATGCTTAATTTACTTTGAACCAAGCGGAGCCTTAGCATTACGCTCCATGTTGGGAGGAGCTTTAGCATTACGCTTGAACCAAGCGGTATCTTAGAGTAACGCTCGATGTGGGTGAGACTCTAGAGCTTCGTTTCATCAGACGAACCCCTAGAATAACGCTTGATCATGCGAACTACTAACTTACCGCCCGTGTTTCTGAGCGTTATCCCAGAATAAATTTGGATCTGGGCGAATTCCTGTGATGCCGCTTAGCATCAATAGGTACACTACGAGCCCGCTCGACTATAACGACTATTCACTATAATATTAACTACTTCTAATCAGCTACAGTGGATTATTTTGACTATCCACTATAATTAGTTGTTCCACTACGCTTCGAAAACACGGACTAAAGATCAGTTTTGATCTTTACTCCCCCATTTGATCGCGCCCCTGTGGACGCTCTTAAGAGATTAAAAAACATTTAGGGGAAGCGGGAGCCAACCTTTGCTTCCATATAGCTCTGTCCCGTATATTCTCATCCCTTGTGTGAGCAATTGGAGTGGTGAGCTTTCCTGTGCAAATGAATTAGCCGCATATGCAACATCAAAAGCCAAAATAAAAAGTAATTAACTTCAATCAACTATAGTAAATGACACTCTTATACTGTCCAATAAAAGAAACCAATACATAACCAAAAACTCATTTTAAAGCACCTTTACCGTAGATAAGGCTAAACGCAACACAACAAAAGATTTCCAAATCTACAATATTTGTTATTCTCTAACAGGGGCTAACAAGCTCTCCCTGGAAACTGAAAATTCTCTTTAACAGTTCACTAACTAATAGTTATAAAGGTCATTTTGACTTTGGGTCCCAACTTTGTGACCATAGTTGCATTTCGGTCCTAGAAAATTAGATATTAGAATTTGGGTCACAAGACTCAAGTTGACCGTCTTGACCATCCAAAAAAGAGTTAAGTACTTAAAATTACTAACTTAAACCTAACATTTAATTTATTTACTAACTATATTCATATTTTCTTCTTCAGCTAGATATACTTGAAAAATCTTAATAACCCGTACACTTTATTGAATTTTAAGTTACAACAATCAATATGATGGTGGGGTTGCAGAATACCTCGTGTTTCCAATTAACATTTTGGGATACCTCCTAGCTCTCAGTCATCCAACTATGACCCTAAAATCTAAATCTTTCTTTTCTATCTTCTTCACTGACCTGTATATAATTTCATGTATATAGTGCGTATGACTTCTTACACTTTAGTGCACAACTCTTTGTGGCCATGCCTCACTCTTTATGATAAGTCGAGCACAGTAGAAAGACATGTATATATTTTCATGTATTTAGCTTTAAAAGCCTCTTTATGACCATGCCTCACTCGATATTACTACTAATATCAGTGCGATAGTTGACCATGCAAAATTACAACCACGGTTACCAATGCCCCAAAAAAATTTAGCTTAGAGAAAGTTTCACCAAGATATAAGAACCTAAAAAGAAATGTAGAACATCAATTAGAACGAAGTAAAAACTCCGTTATTGGTACCCCAACAATAGTAACTATTCTTAGCTGACTAATCACTAATTTTCCCCTTGATTTACAGAGCATTTAGTTGCACAGAGATGTTATGGGATTTCATAATCTTACCCATATATTTAAACAAACATTGGGGTTAGAAAAGTGAGAGAACTGAGCTTCGTCAAGCTACATGTACACCTTCATTAAGGCTTTTAATATCTCATGGACAACATGTAAGAAGATTGAGGATCAACTCCTTGTTTGGGTCTAATCTAGTTTTGGTTTTGCTAATTGATTTGGTTGGTGGAAGTAATTGATGATGATGGCGGTGGTGATTCAGGTTAGAAATTGTAGAATAAGAAGAAGATGGGGATATAGTTAGTAAATAAATTAAAAGTTAAATTTAAGTTAGTAATTTCAATTATTTAACTCTTTTTTGGATGGTCAAGACGGTCAACTTGAGTTTTGGGACCCAAACTCTAATATCAAACTTTCTGGGACCCAAACGAAAACTTGATATGTGAGGCTGAGACTTGTCACAATATGGGTAGGAGTTCTTTACCTTTAAACCTATATGTCTTCTCCTTCAAAAATGATAGTTAGGAGATTATATTCTTGGTGTAGAGTTTTCTCATGTTCCATCTAGAATAGGTCGCCCCCATAATTATGGAAACTCCTTGAGATAAACAATCCACGTAAGGTGCCATATGAAATATTTCCAAGTCGCTAAAGGATGATATGGCATTACCCTTATTATTTCTTCCATCTCCAACGAAGTGCTTGGCTCACACAATAACATTATATCTGCAATAAAATAAACGAAGTAAGCTTGTTTTTGTTTCTTTCCATCCTTTCTAAAGTACCATTACCATTTCAAATTGTCCCTCAATTACTGTCAGACTTGATAATCTATATAACAATGTAAAATAAGAGCTAACGACAACCCTATTCATAGATTTCCCCTTGAAGAGCCATCATAACTGATCTTAACATAGCCCACAGGCGGCGGAGTCCACATGCATTCAGTAATACAAATACTGCTATGAGACCTTAAACCTACCCTTAGGCTAAATAAGACATTGAAATGTGACGTGTTATTCTTAATATGACCTTTACATCTACTACCACTTCCTAAAGAAGATCAAAATAAGTATTCTACGTTAAAGGGACTCAGGGATACATATTCAGGATTATTATCCAATTCCCTCGTGAATAGATGCATGTTAAACAGAGTGGTAAAGTATATGCTCTGGGACATTCCCACTTGGTAAGTGAGGCCTTCACTACGATTTCTGTTATTTTTTAAAAAATATTTTTTAATTTATCAGACTTTTTTTGTTGAAGAAGTCGCACTAAACTACAATGAATGAAAACTATCTTCTTATATAGGTATTGAGATAGCGGTACTCATCCACTTGAATCCTATTTACAGTGATACCCAAAAAGAAGAAGATGAATCTGAGACTAAAAAACTCAGTTAATCTCGTGTCAGTAAATAAGATTTAAGTTAAAGCAGTAAAAAAGTGGAGATGCTCATAATGGAGAAACAAAGCTCACAATGGAAAAAAGTACTTTAGATGGCTCATCATTAGTTGGTTTGTGGTCTTTATTATGACCTGCAAGTTTATTTGGTTCAGGAGGGCTGTCGAAGTAATGAAAACAATTTTTGATATGTTTTCTTTCGGAATGCATTAATGAGACCGTATTTTTATTTGGTTGACATGTGCCTGATACCATTTCGCTCACAAATAATTGACCCAGGTGACGGCCTTACTCGTTTCCAATTCTCGGTATATTCGGGGAAGTATTGAACTACGTTTATTAATTTACTCCTTTCGTCCCAGTTTAGTTGAAGGTTTATGTGTTTTCACGCAGATTAAGAAAAATGAAAAAGATTTAAAAAAAATTCAAATATACCCCTTAAAAATTAATTCTTAAAATATTTAAATCTCCTAGTTTTTTGTTCTTTGTTTCTAGTGTTTGATTCTAATACAGGGACAAATGAAACAAGACATAATAAAAATATGAAAACCTTTATCTTATTTGGGACTTGAAAAAAAAACATACCCTTTATCTGAAATGAGACGGTGGGAATTTTCAATTATGTGCTGACTAAATTTGATTGTATCTGGATTTTATGATTTTATCTGTTCACATTGTGCATGTATACGTTTTGTATATTAAACTGAATTATTTTGTTCGATTGGAAACAGAAGTTAATTTTCAGTATGAACGAAATGGTGTTCTCGATCGAGAAGGAGAAGGTAGTGACATGTGTTATTTGTGCTTATTTGGCTATTATTTCTAGTTGCAAGACCCACCATCTCCATAAAGTCTTTTGTTTTTTATTTTGGGTTTCACCAATAGACATATGGACAACATATTAATAAAGCTAAATAAAGACGGATCACCAATAATCCATTTCCGAATCCGAAGAACAATAGAGGCAATGACATCTACCTACGATTTTATCCTTGGGGGTTTGTAAAAATTACTTATTTTCGTTTCGAATTTCGTTTGTCGATTCCATTCATTCAATCTCTTGGTTCAGTGTTTTCGCCCTCTTTCTTTGATACCCTAAATGAAAATGATTAAATACTCAAGTATTATTCCACTTTAAAGTTTTGCATTTGCCACCATTTGTTAATACATTAGGTAAAAAACTGCTAAAAATCTAAATTACACGAATAATGTAGTAATTTATTTTACTAAAGGTAACAATTGATTATAAAATTACGAAGTAGCCGTGCTTAGAAATGCATTTCCACTAATATATGAGGAAGAGGAGGTTATCAGAAAGAATAAGCAATCAAAAATAAAAAACTCTGAGCCAAAGATTTTTTGATCTTAAATACACGTAATTATTGATGGTGGATTTTTGACAAAGGAGAAAATCGTAATATATCTTTGCTCAACTGTAGAAACATATAATATATATGTATTCTGGCCCTATATTAGAATTATGAATATAAAATATTGTCATACATTCTGCAAGAGAATTAAGAACATATATTCGTCTTATAGCAACAGAAAACCTGTAGTCCCTTTTACATGCACCCGTAAAATTTCAGAGTTATACTCAATTAGATACTCGTTATTTAATGTGCACATGTAAAAAGATAGTCGTATAAAACAAAACATACTGATTATACAAAATCGCAAACATTCAGGATAAAGGAAACACTATATCTGAATAAAAACTCTAAGTAGATGTATACCATCTGATTACAGAGTCACATCAAGTATAATTCCAAGATTGCAAACTTCCACGGCTGAATATTTTGAAGGTGTTTTCTATGCACTGCACACAAGTTAGGCATAAAACTCAACAATTAAATCTCACAAGACTGAGAAATCCTAAATAAGCCATAGTCATGGACATGGCATTAGTTAATATTAATAAAAATAGCATATAAGCTACCTGATAACAACAAGTAGAGGCTTTAGTAAGCCCTAGCTACGCTTCTAGCACAAATGTGCCAAAATAATCAAGACAACAAAGACAATAAAAGCAACAAAGACAAAAAAATCTACATAAGAACCCTTTACTAGAGCACTAGCTACAGTGCTAAGGCCAGCGCTAGCGCTGAGGCCAATAGCGCTAGAGCCAAAGCTAGCCTCCTCTCGTTCCTCTGTGTTGCGCCTATTGTTGCCCAAGCTCCGTGCCTTGCTCGTCATCTCCATGCCTTGCTGCTTCCACGCTCCGTGTTCGTGTCGCTGTTGTGACAAGTTTTGTGCTACCACCCACGCTCCATTGTTGCTGTCGCGCCTTGTTGCTTCCATGCATTATTTGCTCAAGCTAACACATTTTTTTCTCTCTCGCTCAAGCTAGCATAATTATTTAAGCTATTACTACGACAAAGTTGATATAAAGTCCACTGGAGACATTGTTTTACAACAAGACTCGTGGATTTGAAGCCATGAATCCACCAATTCTTATGAGATATCAAAATCATATTACATGGGGGATTAAACATATGGTTTTGGTATGGTAGTTATAGCAAAGAAGTTACAAAGTAAGTGGACACGGTTGAAGCGGTTGCGAAGGTGAGGGAGTAATGATCTGGAAGTTTCCAGAAACTTCCCAATACAAAGTGGACGGTTACTACCACAACCTCCATCTCTCAATTTCCCCACAACCTCCACTACTTTACAAAGGAAAGTGTCTGATCCCAATTACTATAAATAGGCTACTTAGCCCATTTCAAAACACAGGACAGAATGGAGAAGAGATAGAAATCATTCTCACAAACTCTGTTATTCTACACTCTATATACCATTCAACAAACACTCAAAATTCCTTCAACTTTCTTTGCTTCCCTCCCCTAAGATCAACCCATCTCCTCTCTTTGTAACCGAAGCTGAACAAATACAGAAATTCTACTTGTTTGGATTTGTTTTGTACAATTTTGATCCTCGAACCTACAAAAAGTACTTCAACATTATATTGTTTTGCCTAGGTGCAAATTTAAGGTACAAACAATTGGCGGCCACAACGAAGATCAACCTCTCGGTAACAAAAGTTAATTTCTCTCATTAATCAAATGGTTGGCCTTAGGTCAAATTCAACTACTGTCAATTCCAATATTTCTCCTATCAGTACCAATGTTGATGCTAACAACTCCCCTCAAGCAGTCAATGGTACCACCAACTCACGTCTCGCTAACGGCATCACTGAAATAGTTGAAACTCCATTCACCCTAGACGAACTAATGCGAATGATGCGTCGGAAAAACGACTTTGTTTTACTGCAAGCGCACAATGTTAAAAGATGTAGAAAAAAACGAATACGGTTCGTTCCCACGAGAAGTGTGTATCATTTATACTAATCAATTTAAATAAATTTCGATTCTAAAGATATTTTTTTGATTTTTGTAAAGAATTAAATTAATAGATGAATTAAAACTATTTGACGAAGATTGAAATCAATAATACAAAAGCGTTAAGGTTTCGGGAATCCGTTGTAGATTAGGGTTTACTTGCGTTCATCACAAAGGGTATCGATTTTACTCGCACAAAATAGCAAATTTAGCTACTAATACATGGAAGATATTTCGTTTAAGAATCGAAGAAAATAATTTTTAAAAAGAATTGTTTGTTCTCAACCTAAATTAGAATTTCGAAGTACTAGGTATGCGTGGCATAAATAGTCAAAGAATATTCATAAAACGATTATCGCGAAAGGGTCAACGAGTTCTTCTACTAATCAAACGATGAACTATGCATGACATAGAATATGAAAAATCATTGAGAAAGTAAAACACTGAAAGAGAGACAAAACATTAACATTAAACTTTTATAGTTGAAAACCCTAGTTTTGAAACGCAAATAAATTTATCTCAAAAAGTTCATCCTTTCACCCTAACAAAGAGATTTAGCTAGACATGACTTTCTTAAAAGCCATTAAAATTGATTAAGAAAATAATAATTATAATTGAAATCGAACACGAAATAATGACTAAACCCTTCTTTACTATTCATCCGTCTCCAGAACTCAACTTCAGCCTCAAAACTAATCTGCAGTGTCCACAAATCTCTGCTTCTTCTTTTTCCATCCGTCCCACCTAGGTGTTGTAACCCTAGTGTCCTTCTATAACTCTCATTTCGTGTCTTCCAATCCTATGAACTTGAGTCCCACGCATCAATCTTCCTAATCATATATGAACTCTTAAGCACCTCTTAATCTACACCAATGACTACCACAATCTAACGACAGTAATCTCCCTTCCTTGGTCGTTTTTCCGGTACAAAACATATCCAAATATTTCACGAATTCGAACTATCAGTTTCGTGCACTTCTTAAATTCTAAAATATCTAAACCACCGACAATTCCATCTCAGACTCTTCTATGCAAATCTCAATTCACGACAACCCTTCTTTCTCACCTCTTCACATCATTGGAAACATCACGAGCAAACCCAAACCACTGCCATGAACCCTGAATATGACTGAAACCCATTACTATCAGCGCCCTGCTCATCTTTTTTCGATTCCTCTTCAAACTCAGCTCAATAGCAGCCTCACAACCTCAACAAGGAAACTATCACAGGCTCTATCTTTCCATTCTTGTCGTTTCAAATACCACCTGCAATCACTGCCATTAATATTTTCTTGAAACTCAAACCATCACAATAATATATCATCAAGCCTTCAACTATCATTAAACTCCGTCAACCTCTCTCTGTATTTCTCAATCGATAATGGTAGTAACATCTTCAACCTCGATCCCCATCACTGCCATGATTTTCAACAGAAACTCCTCTCGATGCATCAATCATCGTCACCCTTCTAACTGCCTCATCATCTTCTCAAGCTCCACAGCACCATCACTTTTCTATTCTTTATTTTATGCTCGAGCATGTCTTCAGAAACTTTCTCAACCAGCTACATCAATAATGGTAGCATCCAAAACTAACCCATCTTGTCATGATCATCATCTCTGGCAACAGATATGATGAACCCTAGCTGAGATTTAGCCGGAAATACAAGTTTTCTAGGTGTAAAGTTAAAGAGAAAGACGAAGTGCCCTTAGCATATTTGTTAGTGCTTTTAATAAAATTCAAATAATTGCCAGCCCTTAACAAAATATCCGGTACCTTTAACAAATGAATCTCATCTTCCCCTTGGCGTACAAGCCAATAGCGATATCCATTGAAATGACCAGTTTGTCCTTAGTTCTCGTTTTGCTCATAACTTCTTCATACGAAGTCGGAATGACTTTATTCTTTCGTTGTTGGCTTCGTAATTCAATTTTCTGTAAGATTGCGATATAAATATTTTAATAGACTGAGTTTTACTGGGTATTTGGAAATCCTTTCTTGTAGAGCTCAATTTCACTTCTTTGAGAGATATAATCTAATAAAACACATAAACTACAAAAGTAATAATAATACACAGTAATTCACATAAAATCTAGCAAGTAAGTATAAGGAAATGATACTTAAAATATGTGAATTATGCACTTATCAAATTCCTCCACACTTGCCTTTTGCTAGTCCTCGAGCAAACTACAAACCTAAACTAGCCTAAACTACAACAACTCCCTTTCGTTGAGGACACGGTCACACTTAGCATGTGTAACAAGCCTTTAAACCACTAGGTGTCCCTAGTGAACGAGTTATAGTCTCGTGAGGGTTTACTAGAGATTTACCCACAAAACCTACTCCAACTCTTAAAAATTCCAGAGCACCCGCATCCAAAGAGATATGAGGACATAAGGTTTATGCACACTAATAATAAGAAGTTAGATGTATCAAAGAACAATATTCTCATGCTTAACTCTTGAGTTAGGAGAAAACCACCATATGAGAATCCAGGATCGAGAGCGACCGAATGCTTCTGCTTCACCAATAGGGTTTTATGAATTTAACACTCAAAAGATGCACTTTATTGTTCTCATGTGTGCAGGCAGGAATGAAGATAGAAATCCTGCACACGTTGAATAGTGGGAAGGAAAAGAAACCTTCTGAATTTGATAAAGATTTTATCCCATATAGATGTGGGACGAAAAAGAACCTTCTTTTTCTGATGATCTCTACGAAAGGAAATCAATTACTATGCGAGGAAGGGAATGCTCACTAACCTTCTCATCCAATCTACAATCAGCACCACTCTCACAACGTCCCATAGAAACGTCTTCGTCTTCGACTTCAACTGTAGATGATGAACTCTTGAACTTTGTAGAACTCTGACAATTTCTAACTCTCTTCTGCTCAAATTTTTGTTGCTTAAAACTTCTTTATAGATTTCTTCTTACCCACGACCCTAACGAAATAAATACAAAAACAAAAATACACTAAAGCAATAAAAGTAATTTTTTTCTCTTCCAAAAATTTTTCTATTTTTTATACATATTTTTCTGATTTCTTTTTTCAGACAAGATATATGAAATACAAACTAAAAGAATAACAATGGAACTAATATGTCCGTGGGGAAAAGACTTTACCACTTGAATCTTCACAACTTGTATTGTCTCGGTATCATAAACTTCATAAAAATCCAATTCTTTTGATTTCTTTCGCTTTTGTACATATTCTTCAACTAGGATATAAAATTCTGCTTTTTGTATTGTTGCTTTTAAACCTTGAACGTCTTCAACTTTCCTTCAAATTTGTACTGTTTTGCTTGTTGATGATAATGGTGTTTCTATGGACCTGATTTTTCCGAGAGAAAAATAGAGTGGTGTCAACTGCAAATCAAACTACAAGGTAAGGTTTTTTCGCAATTCTAATGTCACCCTCATGATTGATAGAATTAGCACTCAAGAGATCAAAAAGTAGTGCTGAAATGGTGCGAGGTTGGGTAGCTCATCCTTCTACCCGGAATTTGCACAGATGAAACACTATAAACGGACAATTGAAGGTTTGATGCTTCACTCAGGGTATTGAATGATCAACTTCTCTAATACTAAACTCTCTACCGGCGGTTTAAGTCCCTTTTTGTCATCTCTAGCCTCTCAACAACTAAGAAATCCGAATATAGTTCTCTAATACTTCTAAGTTCAGTTATTTCAGTAAGAACTTTGTATGTAAAAATAGCTAGGAGTATACTAAGTGACTCTAAAACATCTAAATTTTGGAGGTTTCATGCAAATATGTGAAAAAATAAATTGAAAATTTTCTGCCTAAAAAGTGAATACTTAAGAATCTTATATGCTTCACACTCCCCCACACTTAAACTTTACATTGTCCTCAATGTAAACTAACTCATCCAATGTAAAAATCAAGATGGGAAATCCTAAAATGATATAAAACAAGCAATCAAAAACTAAAAAGATACGGTGAAGGAAACAAATCTGATGGATTGACTCCCATGAAGAGAATGATACTTGTTTCCCTGCTAACACCGCAATTAATCTCAAACAAAATGATAATGGTACCACCAAGTTAGCTACCAAGCATAAATATAAAGTCTGAAAAGTTGGGGATCGTCCCAATATATAAGTTTTACTACAAATATGAACCTGCAAACACTAGATTTATTAGTACCAATAAAGTTAAATAAAAAGTAAATTCAACCTTAAGGTTCAAAAGAGTAAGATTTCGACTTGTAAACTCATTCATAGTAACAGAAATTAAATTAGAGTCAAGAAGTGCAAGTAAAGATTGTTGAGATATTTCAACACTTTTTGTGTACCCTAAATCAGATTCTAAGTCCGCGGAAATAACTTTCATGGTTGTGTTAACTTCATCAACTATTCGAAGACGCAATGCATTGACAATGTCAATAAGCATCAGATCGTTGGAATCTGCAAATTGAGATAAACATACATCTAGTGGTTTAATTTCAGCAAAATCAATAGTTTGGCCAATATCAATCTCCTCATCATGTATACAAGCATTTATAAAAGCACTAGATGGATCAGTGAAACAATTATTCAATGCAACATCAGTTTGATGATTAATTGGAGCGTTATCATCCTCTTCTAGGTGACCGGTGGGAATCTCACAATTCACATGATTATAAGGTATATCAATTTGCACATCTACTGACTCTTAGTCGTTAAACTTGACAATAGTATCCCCTGTATAAACAGGTTCTTCTAAATCGTCATCATCATGCCCAAAGTGAGCTAAATAATCATCTAACGAATCATTTATATGGTTCTGCAAGTAAGTATCATGGACTATTTCATCAATCATGCAAAACAGTTTCATGGTTATCAAGATAAGGAGGAGAACATGCAACATGAAAAAACATTCACTTCCATTTTCCAACTGCCAAAAGTAAGTTCCATAATACCATTCCTACAATTTATGATTATGTTAGCAGTCGCTATGAACGGTCGTCCTAAAATAATAGGGATCTAACCACTAGGGTCTGTCACAGGTTTTGTATCAAGAATTACGAAGTCCACAGGATAAACAAAAATATCAACTTGTACAAGAACATCTTCTACCACTCCTCTAGGAATTTTAATAGACCTATCAGCCAATTGGAGTGTAACACTAGTGGGTTTCAAGTCACCAAGTCCTAATTTCTCATATACAAAATATGGCAAAAGATGCACATTTGCCCCTAAATCTAACAAAGCATGTTCAATATTGTGTTCTCCTATAGTGCAAGCAATAGTAGGACAACCATGGTCTTTGTATTTGGGTGGTGTCTTCTGAGTAATGATAGAGCTCACTTGTTCAGCAAGAAAAGCTCTCTTATGAACATTCAATTTTCGTTTGACAGTGTACATATCTTTTAAGAACTTAGCATACATAGGAATCTGCTTAATGGTATCTAAGAGGGGAATATTGATTTTAACTTGTTTGAACACTTCTAAGATATCATTAGGGTTGGTTCCTTTCTTACGGGATAACCTTTGAGGAATAAAGCACGAGGAACACAACTGTTTTCAGATTCACCTCTTTCAGTTTTATTGGTTTCTTTTTGTGTTAAAGGTGTAACCTGCGTACTAGTGGGTGGGTTCCTATCTTGTTATTTCTCCTTAGGATCACTAACATGGTTATCGATGACCCGGCCGCTTCTCAAGGTAGTGACGACCTGTACATGATCGGAGATCTTAGCAACAGATGTGCTTACCTCAAAAGACCCCTTCGGGTTAGGCTTTGTTTGACTTGGGAACTGTCCCTTGTCTCTCTCACTTATTTTACTAGCGAGATGACCTATTTTTCCTTCTAAGTTTTTTATGGACCTTGCAGTAGTCTGTTCTATGTTGGCTAGTTGTTTTTAGGTGGCCTACATAAACAAATTAATACTTTCTTCCATACTAGGTACTCTTTGGTCAGAAGAATCAGTAGGACCGGATGATTTCTGCGTGAAACCACTAGCATTATTAGGTTGACCTTCATATTGACCTCTAGACCATGAAAAGTTAGGGTGTCTTGCCCACCCTGGGTTGTACGTATTGGAATAGTGGTCAAATCTACGACGATTATCTTGATAGAGAGTATGAACTTGTCCTCCACCATCGTCATGAATGGCATGGTCTACAGACTCAACAAAAGGCTTATATTTAGCACTATGTTCAAATGATTCAAGTCTTCTTGCCAAAGAAGCTATTTTAGTGTCAGAGTCGAATTGGATATCAACTATATGCTCCCCCTTTCTACTAGCAGTTGATATTATGGGTTCCTTAGCCTCCCACTCCTGGTTTTTCTCAGCCACATCATGTAAAAATTTATAACCCTCTTCAGCAGTTTTATCAGCAAAATTACCACCGCATACTGATTCCACCATAGTCAGTGTTTTGTGATCTAATCCTTCGTAGAGAATCATAGTGAGTCTCAAGGTATCGAATCCATGGTGTGGACATTGCAACAAGAGTTCATGGAACCTTTCTAAATAATCATGGAGAGATTCTACATCTTGCTGCGAGAAACTATTAAGACTTTGACGTAAGGCTGTGATTCTATGCCTAGGAAAAAAATTATGCAAAGATAATTTAGTCATCGCATCCCAAGTTTGAATGGAAGAAGATGGTAAAGCATCAAGCCACGATTTCGCCTTATCTTTTAAAGAGAATGGAAACAATCTCAATTTCAAATACTCATCGGTCAAGTCTTTAATTTTCACGGTACCACATAGTTCCTTAAAGTCTCTAATGTGATAGTAAAGGTTTTCATTTTCTCTGCCATAGAAGTTTGGGAAAGCCTCGATGGTATTAGTCTTAATTTCAAAGTGAGCTTTAGTGGTATGCAAAATAATGCACGACGGTTGAGCGACTCTAGTTGGGTACATGTAGTCTCTCAAACTTTTAACTGGAGGGTCTACACCCTCATTATCGGTTCCAGCCATGAATAATGGATTAACTCTAACAAGACGATTATAATGATCTCTATCCCAACCTATTCGTATATCTTGCATACATTAAAAAAGCATCCTAATTGGAAGGGAATTTTAAACAATCACAAACAAGGCTGACTCAACCAAATCAAACCTATTGAATCTAGCAAACAAAAAGCATGATGGCTCCACTTAGATTGTTTCTAGACCAGCTTCTATTCTTTCAAAAGGAAACTAGTTACAGTTTTAGCAAACCTCTTGAACGATCTGAATTAGATTAAGTCGAATAGAAACAGGATAATCTCTAAGGAGCTTTGATAATCCTGTCTCTTTGGCAACGTTTCCTTGGGTTACAAGGCGGCTCGAATCTTCTTAAAATAATCTTCCTGAACTTTGAGTTAGGCTAACAGAGTAACCAATTCAGTCCTTTTGAATGACTTTCCTGTAAGCTCGTTACCCTATCGGTCTCTTTCTAATCAAAATTTTAAGCTTAGGTTCGCGTTTGGTAACGTGTTCCTAAAGCGGGCAAGAAGGAAACGGTGATGAAATCCGAGTCCTTATCTTGTATGCCCAGTTCTTACCCTTTACTAGAAAATAAATATGTATTCAATCCTCAACATATATGCATTACGAAGGAATACAGAATATCCACTTGCATGGGTTTCGTGGATTGATAGAGTTTTTACCTTCCGTACCAGACGGGCGATGAACCATTAAAGTCGACTCGGTCCACTGACTCATGTGTCAGTGTACGAACCCAAGGGGCTGAGACAATATCGTAATTGGCGTCCTTCCCTTTGCAGTTTATATTTAATACCACCCTTCCGTAGGGTTTAAAAATAAAAATTATGTCCAAAAATAAAAATAAAATTACAAAAACAATTAAAGATTTCCTAATACAGTTTTTCTAAATTAAAATAATAAATAAAAACCCTAAAATGTAAAAATTAAATAAAAATAAACTCTTTGTCTTCTTTTTCGTTCTTTTAGCTTTAACTTTACTCCAAATCTTTTAATCACCAAAATCTTTGGCTCAATTCTTTTTGTTTTCGTTCCAAAACCTGTAGCAAAAGAGAAATACCCGAAAAAAACGTAAAATAGAACAAAATAATAAAAATCTAAAAATAAAAATAACTGAAAACAAAAATTAAACTAAAAATCTAACCTAAAAACAACTCCGCGGCAGCGGCGCCAAAAATTTGATGAGTCCGAATACCGACTTTGTTTTACCGCAAGCGCACAGTGTCGAAAGATGTAGACAATAGCAAATACAGTTCGTTCCCGCGAGGAGTGTGTATCACTTATACTAATTAATTTAAGTAAATTTCGAGTCTAAAGATATTTTTCCGATTTTTGGAAAGAATTAAATTAATAGATGAATTAAAACTATTTGACGAAGATTGAAATCAATAATACAAAAGCGTTAAGGTTTCGGGAATCCCTTGTAGATTAGGGTTTACTTGTGTTCATCACAAAGGGTATCGATTTTACTCGCACAAAATAGCAAATTTAGCTACTAATACACGGAAGATATTTCGTTTAATAATCGATGAAAATAATCTTCAAAAAGAATTGTTTGTTCTCAACCTAAAGTAGAATTTCGAAGTACCAGGTATACATGGCATAAATAGTCAAAGAATATTCATAAAACGATTATCGCGAAAAGGTCAACGAGTTCTTCTACTAATCAAACAATGGACTATGCATGACATAGAACATGAGAAATCATTGAGAAAGTAAAACACTGAAAGAGAGAAAAAACATTGACATTAAGTTTTAATAGTTGAAAACCCTATTCTTGAAACACAAATAAATTTATCTCAAAAAGCTCATCCTTTCACCCTAACAAAGAGATTTAGCAAGACATGACTTTCTTAAAAGCCATTAAAATTGATTAAAAAATTAATAATTAAAATCGAAAACGTAAACAAAATAATGACTAAACCCTTGTTTTACTATTCCTCCCGTCTCCAGAACTCAACTCCAGCCTCAAAACAAATCAGCAGTGTCCACAAATCTCTGCTTCTTCTTTTTCTTTCCGTCCCACCTAGGTTTTGTAACCCTAGTGTCCTTCTATAACTCTCATTTCGTGTCTTCTAATCCTATGAACTTGAGTCCCACGCATCAATCTTCCTAATCATATATGAACTCTTAAGCACCGCTTAATCTACACCAATGACTACCACAATCTAACGACAGTAATCTCCCTTCCTTGGTCGTTTTTCCGGCACAAAACATATCCAAATATTTCACGAATTCCAACTATCAGTTTCGTGCAATTCTTAAATTCTAAAATCTCCAAACCACCGACAATTCTATCTCAGACTCTTCTATGCAAATCTCAATTCACGACAACCCTTCTTTCTCTCCTCTTCACATCATTGGAAACATCACGAGCAAACCCAAACCACTGCCACGAACCCTGAATATGACTGAAACCCATTACTATCAGCGCCCTGCTCATCTTTTTTCGATTCCTCTTCAAACTCAGCTCAATAGCAGCCTCACAACCTCAACAAGGAAACTATCACAGGCTCTATCTTTCCATTCTTGTCGTTTCAAATACCACCTGCAATCACTGCCATTAATATTTTCTTGAAACTCAAACCATCACAATAATATATCATCAAGCCTTCAACTATCATTAAACTCCGTCAACCTCTCTCTGTATTTCTCAATCGATAATGGTAGTAACATCTTCAACCTCGATCCCCATCACTGCCATGATTTTCAACAGAAACTCCTCTCGATGCATCAATCATCGTCACCCTTCTAACTGCCTCATCATCTTCTCAAGCTCCACAGCACCATCACTTTTCTATTCTTTATTTTATGCTCGAGCATGTCTTCACAAACTTTCTCAACCAGCTCCATCAATAATGGCAGCATCTAAAACTAACCCATCTGGTCATGATCATCAACTATGGAAACACACATGATGAACCCTAGCTGAGATTTAGCCGGAGAGACAAGTTTTCTCGATGTAAAGTTAAAGAGGAAGAAGAAGTGCCCTTAGCATATTTGTTGGTACTTTTAATAGAATTCAAATAATTGGCAGCCCTTAATAAAATATCCGGTACCTTTAACAAATAAATCTCATCTGACCCTTAGCGTACAACAGAGTGCCAATAGTGGTATCCATTGAAATGGTCATTTTGCCCTTAGTTCTCATTCTGCTCATAACTTCTTCATACGAAGTCGGAATAACTTCATTCTTTCGCCGTTGGCTTCGTAATTTTCTACAAGATGGAGACTAGAAATATTGTAATAGACTGAGTTATATTGGGTATTTGGCAATTCTTCCTTGTAGAGCTCAATTTCACTTCTTTCAGAGATTTAACTTAATAAAACATATAAACTACAAAAGTAATAACAATACACAATAATTCACACAAAATCTAGCAAGTAAGTATAAGGAAATGATACTTAAAATATGTGAATTACGCACTTATCAGCGAAGACAAGAATCTCAGGCAAGAACCTTAACAAGACTTGAAGATGTGGTAAAG
This sequence comes from Papaver californicum, assembly GCA_023531435.1. Classification (NCBI taxonomy): domain Eukaryota; kingdom Viridiplantae; phylum Streptophyta; class Magnoliopsida; order Ranunculales; family Papaveraceae; genus Papaver; species Papaver californicum. The sequence goes on along the minus strand of JAJJMC010010016.1, from coordinate 649,129 downwards.
GCTCTATTCTCCCCCTTTGTCAAACTAATAGAAGAAATAGGGCGTCATAGCGCTTATGAACGAGGCCCAGGTTCCACTTTTGAACGAGAACCAGGAATAGATTTCTCGACTGGTGATTCTCCACCATGCAATATTGGGAGTTTCACTACTACAGAAAAACTTGTGGACCAAGAAGCCACATTTATGATCGAGAACTTGTGCGAGTTTATCCATTTTTTTAAGGATCAGCGTGTCGGCACTTTGCTGCTCTCAACCGCATAGTTGTGGACGCGTATTTGACGCCATCCCCGATGGAAATAGAGACAACCATGTCAGACAACCCAACTATAAATAGCGTCACATTTATTGAGGAATACATGATGGCCGAGGAAGGACACAATCGAGCCTTGTACGTTACCGCTCACGTCAAGGAGACCGAGTTTAAGAGGGCGCTTATCGACACAGGAGCAATTGCTAATATCATTACGATCAAGACGCTCAAGGTTGCACATGTTCCTCAGAATCAGATCATATAACATCCCATTATAATGAAAGATTTCGAAGGTAACCGCACTAATTCCTATGGTCATATTTATTTAAATTTACAAGTCGGTCCCATCATATCCAAGGTGAAATTCCATGTTATTATGAAAGAAACTGAGTACCATATGATACCAGGACGCCCTTAGCTACATGACAACAAGGTTGGTCCTTCCACCTACCACCAATGCGTGAAAGCAGTGCTGGACGGGAAGATCATACGCGTAACAGCATCACCGTCGCCTTATACTCCAATCTATGATGTTGAGCTCTTCAAATTAGAAGAGGATGTTGTTGAACCACCTAACAAGGTATACAACACACCATTACCTGACTGGGCATCGATAACAGACGAGTCATCAACTTTTTCTACAAAATCCGGGACGCCGAGAGCAACTTCCAGATCCTCTGGATACTACCACGGCACCTCCAACACCGTACACCCTCAACCTATCAAGAAAGGTCATAGTTTTGTGACTAGTTGCGACAGCGAAGGAAGAATAGTCTACCTTCACAATCGATGTTAGCAATTAACAGGGAAGACATTCGAAGAATCTTCTCGCCCACTGATATGCAGCCACGACGAGGATAAATACCATGAAGAGGTCCAGGGCGCACCGCGAAAATCATAAGATGGAACAGACGCCGGCCGACACACTCGAAACTATCAATCTAGGAACAGAAGAAAATCCACGACCAGTTTCAGTCAGCTCATCCTTGTCACCAGAAGAAAAAGCGGGACTCGTCGACCTACTCAAAGAATACCAAGATGTTTTCGCCTGGACTTACGAAGAAATATCAGGGTTAGACTACAGATTGGTCACTCATCACTTACATATTGACCCTGACACCAAACCTGTCAAGCAGCAGCAAAGACAATTCAGACATGAAATTGAGGATCAAATCAAGAATGAAATCCAGAAACTATTGTCAGCAGGCTTCATCAAACCTATTCAACACCCCACATGGTTAGCTAATGTTGTCCCTGTCAAGAATAAGAATGGACAAATAAGATGTTGTGTGGATTTCAGAAGCCTGAACAAGTCCTGTCCCAAGGATGACTTTTCTCTCCCAAATATCGACATGCTCGTAGATGCTACTAGCGGTCATGGCATGTTTTTATTCATGGATGGTTATAACGGCTACAACCAAATAAAGATGTACGAATATGATGTTGAGAAAACTGCATTTCGAACTCCTATTGGGAACTTCAACTATACAGTGATACCCTTTGGATTGAAGAATTCCGGTGCTACTTATCAAAGATCCATGACGACAATCTTCAACGACATGATGCACAAACAAGTGGAGGACTATGTAGACGACATAGTAGTAAAATCCAAGACCAGAATATCTCATATAGATATCTTACGTCAGGTCTTCGAGAGATGCCGTGAATACCATCTAAAGATTAATCCTCTGAAGTGTGATTTTGGTGTATCCTCTGGGAAATTTCTAGGATTTCAAGTAACAGCGGAAGGAATCAAGGTGAACCCGACCAAGACACAGGCTATCACCATCATGCCACCGCCACGCACTGTAAGGGAGCTTAAGAGCTTCATGGGAAAGGTATCATATATTCGACGCTTTATTCCTAGAATGGCTCAATTTATCGCGTCATTTACACCCCTGCTGAATAAAGAGGCGAGTTTTGTCTGGTCTCCCATACAACAAAAGGCATTTCATTAAATTCAACATTTGCTGCTATCACCCGCCGTTATAAAGCCCCGAGCTCCAGGGAAACCGTTACTCCTCTACACAGCCTCCAGTGAAGTGGTCATATGAGCCTTATTGGCTCAAGAAGATAACATGGGGACTGAATGTGCCATCTACTATCTCAGTCGAACACTAAGAGATGTAGAACTAAGATATCCAAAGGTCGAAAGAGCGTGTCTATCCTTAGTACACGCTGTCCAGAAGTTTTGATCTTATCTACTGGCAAATAAAGTAGTATCGATGGCTAAGGACAACCCAATAAAGTTCTTACTATCAAAACCTGCTCTAATATGACGAACAACAAAATGGTTACTACAGATGTCAGAGTTTGATATATCATGCGTATCACCAAAAGCAATAAAGGGACAAACAGTTGTAGATCTACTTGCAGCTTTTCCAGGAGAAGATAATACAACAACTCATGAAGACGTACCTGGAGAATTCCCAGACATCTCACTCACTGAAGAAGAACCATGGTTTTTATACTTCGACGGCTCTTCTACCCCAAGCACCATTATTGGAGGAGCCTATATTGTACTAATTTCACCAATAGGCGAGGTATTCTCGCATTCGTTCAAGCTGGACTACAAGTGCACTAGCAACTCTTCCGAGTATGAAGCCTTCCTGCTGGGACTATCGCTCGCACAGCAAGCTGGAGCGACACATCTTGAAATAAGGGGAGATTCGAATCTACTAGTGAATCATATGAATTGTGTATATACTCTTACGGAAGAAACATTGGCCCCATACAGAGATGAGGAACAGGAGCTCTTAACTCATTTCACAGAGGTAACAGTCGTACATACGGGGCGCACCAATAACAGACATGCTAATTGTTTGGCTACTCTAGCCTCAAAACTCCAATTCGAAGACTCAGAAGCAACTCTCACTGTACGGAGACAAAATATTCCCTCAACCTCGATGAGCAAACATGAAAAGGAGCAAGTCAACGACTGGAGAACACCTAAAATTCAGGAGCTCAACAACTCACACAGTAAGGGGAAGGTCAGCCTTAAAGAATTAAAACATTTCTTTCTGTTACATGGAATGTTATATCATAGAAATTTAGATGGATCCCTGTCAAGATGTCAGGGAGACGATAAAGCACAAGGGCGACTTAATCAAGTACACTGGGAGATGTGTGGTCAAACGCTAGTAGTAACCCTGTACAGACGTCTCCAACGTCTAGGATACTATTGGCCCACCATAGAAGCACAATCCCGATCATTGCAAGGGTCTTACTCCAATTGCCAGATCCCGCCACAGCAGTCAGAAGTATTAACCATACAAAATGTTGGGGACCGGCGGGACCCATATATCAAATACCTTCGGGACAATGTTGTACACCAAGAAAAACGTGAGGCGGCACGCCTAATCCGAAAAGCCAAGAGATTTGTATTTCACGAAGGAATATTCTACTGGAAAAGCTTTAATGGAAATTTGCTGTGATGCATAGCAGAAGAAGATATCCAGTTCATCCCAAAAGAAGCGCATGAAGCAGAACACCGGGGCAAGAGAAAATTATTTCTCCAAGTTTATGAGAAATATTACTGGCCAACCATGGAGTATGATGCGGCTTCATTTGTTCAGAAATGTTACCATTGTCAAATTCATGGTAACCTCATTCATACACCTTGCCTTCCTCTTTATTCAATAAGCAGCCTTTGGCCATTCTGCAGCTGGGGACTGGACCTCATCGGAAAAACCAATTCGTATTCATCAAAGCAACATGAGCACATAATCACTGCCACAGAGTACTTCACTAAATGGGTTGAAGCTATACCTCTCAGGAGAACGACTGGAGCAACCATCGCTGCCTTCATCAAAGAACACATCATATGCAGATTCGGAATACCAAAGCACATCGTAACCGACAATGGAACTCCATTTGCAAATAAATGTGTGTGAAAGTTCCTTAGAAGCTATAGCATCAAGCATGTATTCTCTACGTCGTACTACCCTCGAGGAAATGGGCAAGCTGAAAGTACCAACAAGACTTTCATCATACTTTTGAGTCGTACTGTGATCATCCAAGAACATGGCATGAGGAATTGCCTATGGACCTTATGGGAATACAGAACCTCTCCGAAGAATGCCACGGGGAATTCACCGTATTCTCTTGTATATGGAGTTGATGCAGTCTTTCCAATAGAGATTAAAGTTCCATCAGCCAGAATCGCAGCAGCAAGTGGAGTCTACTGGGACGAATATGAAATACCTAATTCTCGAGTAACAGATTTAGATATACTCAAATCCAAGCGGGATAAAGCATAAAAATATGCGGAGACCTATAGACATAGAGTCACCAGGGCACACGACAAGGAAGTGCAACCACGGGTATTTCAAGTAGGAAGTTTGGTGCTTAGAAAATCTAAGCATATTCGACAAGACATGTTAGCACCAAAATTCGCTCCAAAATGGGAAGGTCCTTACGTAATCTCAAAGGCCATGCCAAACGGGTATTACAAGCTCGTTCATATAAATGGAGAAGCTGGAGGGATTGTCATTAATGGTAAGTGGCTCAAGGCATACTATGCCTAAAAAACTTTTCATCACTCCACCCATAAGTTCAACATAATTTCAAAACATATATTTGAACTTTCAAATTCAAAACCTATCACATTCATGAAACATTCTTTATTCAAACTACTCAAAACAAAAAAAAAAAAAAAAAAAAAACAACGAGAATATTCTGCTGCCCCTCTTACAACTCAAAACAGATTTTTGAGCAAAGGATAACTGTGGTGGTGAAATTTTCCCAACCTTTCATCATATTTCTCTGAATGGGTTTGCAAATCTCGGGTTATTTCATCAATCTTGACCGATTCTTCCTTCAAGGCTTTCTCTTCTGTTAGAGCCGCTGCATGAGCCTCTCCGACACTCTCCAGATACTGACACAACCAGCCTACATTGAAACGAAGGCCCTCACAAGTATTCAGCCTCTCATTACATTCCAGAATCTTCGAGTCTGTAATACTACATAGAGGCGCATCATTCATCTCAGAAATAACTGGGAGGAGTCCTGCGACAGCTGTCACATGTATGGGTATATAAATCTTAATCAACTCAATCATAGCAATATGCCCATACTTCCTCCATATTCTCGTATAGAGATCCACATGATATTTCGGCATAACAAACCCTCTCACTGCTTCATATTTCCGAGAAGACGACTTCATTTCCAATGTAAAAGGAAGTCCGGCATTGGGATAGTTAGGAGCAAGAAAACCCAACTCATCAAGAGAAGCCATGATACCAAGAAAACACTTGAAACCAGTAGCATTTGCTTCATTATTCACTGGTATGATTTCTTCATTCTTCTTAATCCCTACCTGTCTGATCTCTATCTCATGTTACAATCACACAATTAATAACGTTTGAAAGAGAAAGTGTGTGGATTTGAGATAAAAGGAAACCATTTGCTCACTATTTCTTTGAGACTCCTAGTCTTCACGCGCTGTGGTGGTACCTTCTTAACCCGAGAAACCTGGGAGGACACAACAACAATCGTGTCATCTTTCAAATCTTCGTAATAAGTATACATATATGAAGAAATCATAAGTCAAGAGAAACTCACCGGACTATCAAGCCAGGTAGTGCGCTTAACGGGGGATTTGTTCTGATTTGAACTACAGTCGTATTCAGACATGATGGAGTTACATAGTAATATTATTCTAAGCTTCACAGAAGAATGAAAGGAAAATGGTTAAAGTTGTTCGCTTATTTAAACAGGTAGAAGTAGGAAACCCTAAAATTCAAATATTCGGAATTTTCTAAAGTTTATCCCGAGGAGAATGTATCTGAGTACGACTAATGACCAAGACTCCAAGACCAACTGTTTTCAAGAAGGGAGAATGGGACCCACCAGACGCCCAGCTCAAGTATATTCATCCCGTGCAACCAGTCCGCGCTTCAAAGCATTAAGACTCACGTCCGTGGCTCTTCTTCTAGGTTCACTCACACAAACAATCATTTTTGCTTCATCCAGAACCACATGCAGTTGTAACCAAGAATCGTTGGTATCATGGAAATTAGCAAGTCAAGTTCTTAGCAAGACATGTTCTTCTTGACAGGCTCAGATTGATGTAACAAGTCAATTGCAATCTCGCCGGAAAAGATAAGTAATAATTCCTGATTTTATGAATTACGTTTATTTGAAATTATCTTAATGTAGATACTACCATCTAGTGCTTACCACGGAACATTACTCTCCCGCGCTAAGTAGGGGATTTAATGTTGATGGTAGGTTTTTGACGAGTGAGAGAATCATAATATTATCTTTGCTCAATTGCAGAAACATAAAATATATATATATTCTGGCCCAAGATCAGAATTATGAATATGAAATATTGTCGTATATTACGCAAGAGAATTAAGAACACATATTCGTCTTATAGCTACAGAAAACCTGTATCCCCTTTTACATGCACCCGCAAAATTTCAGAGTTATACTCAATTAGATACTCGTTATTTAATGTGCACATGTAAAAAGATACTTGTATAAAACAGAATATACTAATTATACAAAATCGCAAACATTCAGGATAAAGAAAACATCATATCTGAATAAAAACGTTAAGTAGATATATAACATATGATTGCAGAGTCGCATAAAGCATAATTTCAAGATCGCAAACTTCCACGACTGAATCTCTTAAAGGTGTTTTATATGCACTGCAAAAAAAATTAGCATAAATACAAAAAATTAAATCTCAAAAGACTGAGAAATCCTAAATAAACCATAGTCATGGCCATGGCATTAGCTAATGTCAATAAAAATAGCATATAGGATATAACCCTGATAACAACAAGTACAAACTTTAGTAAGCCCTGGATACGCTTCTAGCACGAATGTGCCAAAATAGTCAAGACAACAAAGTCAATAAAAGTAACAAAGACAAAAAAAGCTACGCAAGAACCCTTTACTAGAGCACTAGCTACAGTAATAAGGCCAGCGCTAGCGCTGGGGCCAACAACACTGAGGCTAGCAGCGCTAGCGCCAAGGCTAGCCTCCCCTCATTCCTCTGCGCCGTGCCTATTGATGCCTCAGCTCCATGCCTTGTTGCTGCCACGCTTCGTGTCCATGCCGCTGCTGCGCCAAGTTTTGCGCTACCATCCATGCACCATTGCTGCTGTCATGCCTTGCTGCTGCCGCACTGCTGCCATGAATTATTTGCTCAAGCTAGCACCTTTTTTTTCTCTCTCGCTCAAACTAGCACAATTATTTAAGCCATCACTACGACAAAGTTGACATAAAGTCCACTGGAGACATTATTTTACAACAAGATTCGTGGCTTTGAAGCCACGACTCCCTCGATTCTTATGAGATATCAAAATCATATTAAATAGGGGATTAACCATAGGGTTTTAGTGTGGTGGTTATAGCAAAGAAGTTACAAAGTAAATGGAGATGGTTGAAGCGGTTGCAAAAGTGAGGGAGTAATGATCTAGAAGTTATTCCAACCGCATGCTCTTATATGCAATTAATATTCTTCAAAGTAAATCAAAACATTTCAGAGACACTAGCTTCAGCACCACATAATCACCGGAAGCACTACCCATTTAATTCAATCCTCACTTGCACTACCCATTTAACTCAATCCTCACTTGCCTCGATGTACCGTTTCTACCACCAACTATACGTAGTTTCTACTACAGCCTGCTTCAGCACCTACACCATCAATTACTTCAGGCTCACCATCCTACAACGAAAAGTTAAAAACCATTTCAAACTGGGCAAAAAAGGTTCTTATGCTTATGTTTATGTGGCTGAAAGAAAAGCAAACTCATCCTAAATACAACCATTATTGCAAACAACATCCATGAAGAAATCAAACAGATTAAGCATGATAATAAATCTTTCCATAAGTACAAGGATTTTTACTAAAAAAGCAACTTACTTTATCCTTCCAATATATTGTCACTTGCATCCACATCAAGCATCTCTCTCCTGCGCCCTCAAAAGCAACAGAAAATGCTGCGCTCACATATATTTCAATATATTTCTACATCATACACAATGACACTTCCATTGGACAGTAAACCATGGTGATCATTGACATTGCACCTATTAAACTAATCGGTATGTTAGTTGCATTTTCTTAGTTTCTTCAGCCTTTGTTGCAACCATGTGAAAACATGTATATGCCCAAGTCAGGACTGCTGCAGCTTGAAAAATACTTCTAATCCCATTGAGAACAAAGAGAGTTAAATTTGATGGATTTGCTCAAAACCTGTTATAATAACGAAAATTATCAATACTGTACAATTCAGATCAACTTTGAAGTTCTTAAGGTACTAACTAAGTCTGTAGTGGACATTATTAACACCACATCAAAAACACCATATCTGACCGTCGGATGGGACCCCCGAATCATTCCTGGCCGGCTGATAGCTTTTTTTAGCCCTTGGACAAACACCATATCTTTTTATAATATAGATTCATAAATAACAGTAGCAAGTACAAAACATGGATCCAAGACTAAAGTGTGCCTGGTCACAAATTTTCAAGTACTCTTTCTGTCTTATAAAAAAACATTATGATTTCCTTAAGTTTTTCTTTTTTGTATTTCAGACCATGTTATATCGAGTTACAACGAAATATTGTATAGACATACTCATTTTTTGGGTATCTACATGGGTAACAAACTTACACAGACAGACACGATGAAAATCCTGAACTCGTTTGATCGGGCTTCGTAGTCTTAATAGAGTAGTTTGTGGAAAGCTTAAAGACAATAAGAAAAGGAAACACATCAAAATTGCAAAAATAAGCAGTTTGTGAAGCAAAAACTCCTGTGGGAAGCTTGACGATAATAAGAAATGGAAATACAATCACAAAAATAAGCAGTTTTGTGAAGCAAAAACTTTCCCTATCAGCAGAAAGTTACTTCCAATCAGTGTCAACTACGAAAACAAGTGGCAAGGAAAAACAAATTTACAACTAAATAGAAAATTGGAAAGCAAAACTCAAATTCATAAAAAGAATGGCGGGAGGAAAACTGAACGAAATTACAGTCCTGGGATTTGTGAGCCTCAAATTGAGGCGCTCTGTGCTTTTTGTCTCTTATCACTCGCTAATCCTACCCAAAACGTTATTCTAGAAAATAAAAATTGTTAAATGGAAAGGTTATAAATAATAAATGAAGGACAATGATCTCTGTAGACAATAATAACTGTAATAGACTGTGTTACTCTGTGAAAGCCGTTGTACCGTAAAAAAAGTAAAATTTAGTGTATACTTACCTTGTTACTGTAAAAGTGTAAATTTCTTGGCTATCTAACGGCAATAATGTCAGCCTTCTATAAATTCCCATATGTAAATTTTGAGAACATTTAATTACACTCGTCTTTCTCTTCTATCCTAGTCACCTCAAAATTATCTATTATTTTCTTTTCTCTTTCAAAACCAAAATGGTTGATGAAGCTGGTCAGTATACCACTGAGGAAGATATTGTATTGCAATTTGCACAGCTTGGATTAACAACTGAAGGTGAAAATGAGTACAAGAAACCATCCAATGAACCAATGGATATCCAACCTGTTAAATAAAGGAATATATACAAAAGTGTTTTTGTTAATTCAACTATTGACAAATCCCCAGAACTCGTTCTTACTTATAACTTAAGGGTTTGAGAAGAGTCACAGCTAGTTATTGTTGGAATCAACTATGGAGAGCAATTTGTTGTACTTAGAGGGCCAATATTCCTCTGCCACAACATGTTTCTAGTAGAAACATCTAACGCCAACAAAAGAGCCATAACAGGGAAGGTAATATACAGCAGACCATTGTTTCCTGGGGTTATCGTGAGAAGTTTATCAGATTTACTTAGATCCTGAATCCATTTGATTTGAGGATTCTGAATTGCCAATGAGTAGAGCTCCACGTAAGTGTTAGAAATCTACAAAATTAAAGCACACATACCATCTTAGGGTCAATAAGTTTTCTCATGGAATGGATTTAATCCCTACAAAAATGATAAGCACAACTACGTGTGGAAATGTAGGAATTGGTGATCTTACAGAAACACTACCTTCACATTGATCAACAACAGGAGTTGAAGTAAAATAACAATATGTAATATTTCTTTTACAGCCTAGATGGTAACCAGATCTAAAAAGAACAGGTCCAGCACTCCATAATCTTTGACCTCGTAGCGTGTATGCAAATAGTCCTCGGTTTTCAACGATGATAAACATCAATGAACTTATCACGCTTACTGCTATCCCCAACAATTTTATTTGATCCTTCTGTGGTTAACATATCACCAAAGAATATTTCGAATGTAGATTCAGGATTTCGACATTTGGAGGATTGATTTTCAAAATTCTATTTTTTGTTATATCTAGAAAAAAAACTCAGGAATGGATTAACATATCCATGGATCTAGCTCAATAATTTTCTTCTCATAAGGAGCAAATCCAGCAACTTTCCTGATCAAACTCCTAACAAAGATAACTTTATTGTTGGTCTTCTGCAATACACCATTCAAATAATCCAAATAGAACCATTCAATATATAGCACATACATACCTTAGCAACCCAATCACAGATAACACATAATGTCAAACACAACTGTGATTCATAGTTTTATACCCCTTTCTGGCAGTAGGGCGAGGAGCAGGTTCCTTAGTAGTGACAATGTCCTTTGTTTAAACCAACAAAGAGCCCTTTCTTGGGCGGTGTGGGTGCCATTTTACCTTCTCACAACATTTCCAAAACCACATAAACACACTTAAAATCCCATATGTCAACCCTAACTCATAAGTTATTCAACAATGCAATCCAAAGAAAAACAGACACATGAAAAACACATTTTAATCACGTATTAGCTAACAAATTAAACCTAAAGCAAGCAACATAACGAACGGTCACTGAATCGCCCAAGTCATACGAATTTGGTGGTTTCAGAAATCAAAAACTACACAGAAACGATTATGCTTATCTGAAAAGAAGTCTGCGCTGATTTTTTTAGCAAAGGTGTTTTTGTTAAGATCAAAATCTCAAACAAGGGGGGAAAATGAGAACTTGTTAAGAATCCTAGGAAAAAAAAAGCATATGATTCAGCTTAGATTAGGGTATATGATAATGCAGTAGAAATATAACATAGGTGATTTTGATTATTACCTGATTGAAGCTTTGAAGTTTCTGGAGATGGAGATTTCTCTACCCGCAGAGGTCGATTCCATTCCATAATCTGTGCCTGAAACGGAAGAGGGAGGTGGAATAATTTTTTTCTTTCTTTATTTTTGTAATTAGGTTTAGATCTCTGATACCTCTTAATGGTTGTTTTATCTGTTTGAAACTCCACCAAATCCATAATGAATTCAAACCAAAATCAGTGAACAATAGTACCCATAACTCTTGTAACCTCGAGCTCCTAATTCTTATTGTCTTCGCATCACATCAGAAATATTCAGGTTCACTGTAAACTAAAACAGCACCATCCATCACCATCTGTTTCTTCTCCTACTCGAGCTCAAATCTAACCCTATCTGAGCTTTACTGCTGAAAACCCATCACAGATTCAATCCTTATTCCCTGTCTCGTTCTCCTCTTTATTTCATCAAACTGAATCTCAATTCGACAACATTATCTCTTCAACTCTTTACCGGCAGAAACACACTGAACCCTTGGTAAGGATCTCGAACTCCATGGCTGGCCGGCAGTGGAGCACTGGTTCGCTTGTTGTGAATGAGAAAAAAAAAAAGCTAGAAACACCGACGAAAGTAACAATAATCAAACAATACAAAACGAATAAGATTCAGAAATCACCGAGATCAGTATTCTGTTCTTGGATTTCTTTAGAGAGGGGAAGAGAGAGAGTGTTCTAAGAGATCTGTATTGAGAAATTAGGTTTTGCATGACATAAGAATATAACAAATCCATCGCATCCAACGGCCAGCCACCCCATCGACGGCTCAGAGAACCCAAAGCGTCAACCATACCTATTTCGTTCACCCACACAATTAACATTACCCGAAATTTTCTGGTCGTAGGATGAAAAAAATTCAACCAGACGATACTGACCGTCGATGGGTCCCCCGAATCATTCCTGGCCGGCTGATAGCTTTTTTAGCCCTTTGACAAACACCATATCTTTTATAATATAGGTTCTCTTCTCTACTTTCTTCACTCATATACCTTACATACGTGTGCACAACACACTCACACTCTGATGTTAATACCCTTCCTCAAGCTCAAGGTGGCTTGAAGGGACAACTTGAGATTGCACTCACAGCATACTCATACACTCACACTCTCATGATACAAGACCTGCACACTCTCATTACATTATTAGGCATAACAAGACAAAACAAAAAAAGTAAGAAGTGTATAAATAAGTGGTGTAATAGCCTAACAACAAATGAGAAGTAGTTGATGACATAGCAAGAATAGTTGGTGTAGAGGAAACATGGAAGGAGCAGCAATAGATAGGACAAAAATAGTTGTTGTAGTAGAGTATTAATCTCAGAAGGCTAGAAAGAGTTGCAGTAAGAGTATAATTTGTATTGGCTAGTAATATCAACAAGAAGAAGCACCACATACCAGAAATAAAGTTGTAGCAAGACAAGGATGGTTGATGCAGCACAAAAAGTATAAGAAGTAGCAGCAGCAAAGAACGCCATAAAGGCACCATATTTGTTGTAGTTAGAACACTGCACCATATGAAGTTGAGAAGTAACTGTCCACAGTAGATGAACTAACCGAAGAATTAATCATCCATAACTCTTCGTTGATGAAATAAGGTTGCCTTGTAGATGAATTAACAACCACATGCTATAGACTGCTTAACTGAACACCTCAATTATGGACACATTCATCAACAATGAATGAAACATCAAAATATCACTCATCCTTGCACAACAGCTCACATATACCGTCTGAAAACACCACTAGCAGAGTTCAACAAGTGAAAATAAATCACTTACTTCCACAAGCAATGGTAACACCACTAATGAATATCACTAGACCCAAAGGTACAATGTAAGTTAAAAGCAACAGGAATACGGAAACCATTATTTATATACAAGCAGCTGAAACTTATTGCAGAGTTTAACAAGACGGAACAAGCTAAAGAGGTTGTAGAACTAACACGTGATGCAGAAAACATCACTCACACCCAAACAAATAGTAAGGAGAAAACTAGCAGCAACCATAGCAACGTACGCCTTCACTGCACACTCTTTTATTTATATACATAATGGAATTGACCGCATGACACACAACAAGCTGTAACTGAAGAGTAGAGGCCAAACATGTTGCAACCACACAACGAAAACAGGGAAAGAAATTACAACTAGTGATAAGCCAAACTGACATTAGATGAGAACTGACATACAACTACTAGTCCATAAGAATCCTTTTCGCAGAGTTTAATAAGTAGATTGTCCACTAACTGCACACACATTCCACAAAACACATTTGATCCCTAAAGGAAACAACTCACACAATGAACCAAAACCTCTTGCCAAAGTAAAGTAGCAACAAAATTACCCATCCAAGAAGTCCAACAGTTGAACCAAACACCAGCAATAGACAAAAATAAGCTTGAGCAAGTACCCCTAGCTTAAATATTACATAGAGTTTAACTAGTGGATGATCCACTAACTACAAGCAACGGAATAGTAACAGGACCAGCAAACCTTTATGATGAAAACAATTATCATCATAATCACTCATTCCTTAGACAAGGACCAACAAGGTCTGATGAAAATCTCCCACTCAAACACTCACAACAAAGAAAGAGGAGGCTAGAACAAGAAATCAAATCAAGAAATAAGAAAGAGATCGAGAAAATCTTGAAATAGTATTGAAATCAAGATTAAAGAAACCAGAAAGAAGAGATGATCAAAATCAAGAAACAAAACTCGAAGAAAAAACTTACAAAATTTCCAAAAAAACTCACCAACAGAAAGAAGAATCGCGAGTGAAACACCCAAATCGAAAGAACATGAAATTCAGAAAAATCAATGATTGATGCTGATGACTATCACCAGTCTTACATGATAACAAGAACACGAAGTTCACAAACGAAGATGATGGCAAAACATCAAGCTCAACAACGCTGATAGAAAAACATCTGGCGGAACAATGTTAATGGCAAAATACATTCTTACATGTAAAATAAAATCAAAGTTGAGATTACTCAGTCTAACATGAATTCAATTTAAAAAGATCCTAAGGAAACGAGATTGAATCTCAAACGAAAACGAAAATGAAATTGAAATTGAAACACAAAATCAGTAAGAACGGTACCGTTGAATGAGCATCAAAAATAGAAATTGAACTAGAATTATGTGATGTTGTAGCAGTAGAAGATAGCAACCCCTAAATCTTACCAGAAAAATACCATGGATGAAATAAGGGAGAGTAAAATTACCAATTGTTGTTGACTTAGATCTGAATCCATTAAAAAAATGATGACCAAAGCAGCAACAAGAGAAATTGGAACCCTAATTTAACTTATGTGATCGAAAAGCACTGCCAATGACCTAAAATTGAATTTCTAAATCTAAACAGCAGCAACAACAATTGATGACGATGAATAATAGCGGAAGATTAATGGTGGTATTGATAAAGAATTTAGATTTAACCTACCCAAGGATCGAAGTTGTGAGGCTTTGACCCTCAGATACCGTAATAACATTGGATATCTACATTTCTGAAAGTTGAATTGATTGATTAGAAAGATTACATGACAGACTTAAGTATTTATAAGACTAATTCTCTTATCTACTCTCTTCACTCATACACCTTACGCACGCGTGCACAACACACTCACACTCTCATGCTAATAGTGAAGGGAAAAATAGGGCAGAAACCAATAAAAATTTAAATGTACATCAGTAGACAGTTTCATCAATGGGAACTACCAGGTATGTCTTTCATCAAGATAAATGTCGATGTTGCTTTTGTCCCTAATAAGGGTGTTGCTGGTGCTATTGCACGAAATCATTTAGAAAATTTTATAGCTTCTGATACTTCCATATTTAAAGCTATGTCCCCTTTCTTAGAGGAAACTAAAGCTACTCAGTTAGGATTATTTTTGGTAAAAAAGCACAACTAGGAAAGGGTCATTATAGAAGGAGATGCCATGAATGTTACCAAAGCAATTACTGGAGATCTAAATGACATTCCTTGGAGCATAAGATCACTGATTCTAGCATTTAAAGATGCTGCAAAATTTTTTGAAAGTATAAAATTTATCCATTACCAAAACAGGTAACTACTTTAGCATATAATTTGTGTTAATATGCCATGCATGAAAATATAACAAGATGGTGAAATGTAAATTCCCCTCCTTCTTGTATTTTTTCAAACCTCAATTTGAATGAGGTATTTCAACTTTAATGAATTTGTAAGGGCTTTTTTATGCCCTTATTTCCGTTAAAAGAAAAGCACATAATGTTAAAACAATGCTCGGTTGAACCAACTAAGCATTGGTGAGCCAAGTTTGGTTGTCAAATTTAGTTCCAAAACTAGAGTCACTTGAGTAGATTACGAAATTCAACTTCGTTATGTTATACTAGGAACATAGAAATATTGAGACTTGCTCTAGCTACTCATGAATAATGAAGACGTATCGATGACAAAACGAAGACAACATCCTTAAGTTCATGGTTAATAACTGTAGACTTGATTTATTCCAATTTTATCGATTGTTAATACAAGTCTTGATTAATTGAAAACATAACATATGAATTTAAGTTTGTTACAATGACTTTAGCATTGATGACTTGTTCATTCTACAAAAGGAAAAAAATACATTAGTTGTTTCAACAACTTAAAGTATATGGAGTTATGAAGTATAGTTTATCTATGGACTTCGCGTTTATGACAATGCACTAATTGGTAACTTATTATTATTTAGTGTGTTGAACTTCCAAGTGAATCCGAACCTTAATAAACATGTTTGAAAGAAAATGAAGGAACATAGTTTAAGGAAGGTTTATTTAAATTTGATACCCAACGAATGTCCAACACATTGCTAAGAGTTGGTACCTTGACCCGTCAGAAACCATCGAGTCAAACCATTGACTTAACTGAGTTAAATTTTTTATCATAGAATATAAGTTATTACTATATTAGCTTTATGAATTATAACAATGACAAAATATGTCCAAATATCCGGTTAGCAAAGTACACATGTCTGAGTCTGAGCTTACTTGAATAAACGACCACGATTAAAACAGTGTAATAAAACCTTAGACCAGTCGGCCTCCCTCTTCCTCATCTTATCTTCCTGCTCTATATCTTCTGCAACTGAAATTGATGATTTAATTTATACTATAAGAGATCTCCAAATCTCGCCACCAGACCTGTGGTTCTTAGAATCTCATCCTCTCTATTTTTCTTTTTTCGTTCTCCCTTCTTGTTTTTCTGAAACCTAATAAAATCCCCAAATTTCAGTCCCCAAATACAAAATCAAGAATAATAGAGGATGCAAAGACAACAATAACAACAACAATATTTGATTTAAAGTGTTCTATGTGATTGATTTCTATGTGAAGGAGATTTTTGTCCCCAATTTCTTTCACAAATTCATTTCTGTGTGATTGATTTTATTTGTTAGGTTAAGAGTTATGGTGGATTTGATCTTTCAATTGGAGCAATTTCAAAAAGTGGGTTTCGTTCTAAATTAAAGAGAAAAGATAGGTTTGAAGCAGTTTCAATCAAGGAAGAAACGGTGAAATTATGTGGTAGTGAACAAAGAAGAATAGATGTTGTGAATTGAGTTTTAGAGTTGGAGAAAAACAGCGAGAGGAAAGAAGGTGGTTACAACTGAGAAATGAGAAGAGAATGGTAGACACAGCCTTGAATGTGTCTTTGATTATGTGAAATGAGTTTCAAATTGATGATTTTTAAACGGGTTCTGAGTTTGATTGCAGAGAAAGAAAAAAAGATGATTTAAGAGTGGGTCTGGTGCTGTTTCGAAGGGATTGTCGCTGATGAGAGTTGTGGCAGCGAGAACAGTGAGAATTGGTTGAGTCTTGGCCGAGATTTGTCTTGGTTGATGTCAAGAAATCAGTTTAGGAAGGATGATGTTTTAGGGAAGAAGAGAAGGTGTCGATGGTTGCTTCCATGGGGTATTTGGCCTAAAATTATAGAATGAATGTCTTAAAGTTGTTGAATGATTATGATGAATGGGATTGTATAAATTGTGTCTTGAAGGGAAGGAGATATTGAAAAGCTTGTTTGAGATTGCTCAACGACTTGTTTCATCAAGTATGCCCGACTTGTTTTTCACTTTTTTTCATTTTTTTGAAATTGCTCAACATGTGTTTGAGAAAACGTTTGAATGATCATTTTTATATTTTGAATAAAATCACTCTAACAGTCGGATCAATCAATCAATGACCACAAGATCAAATATTTTTTTCTTAAAATCACTTGCTAATGGCAGTCTAACGTCGTTAGTATTAATATTTATTAAATATTTTAATTATTTAAGTAACAGACTGTTAGATCAATGAGTTATCTTGACGGTCTTTGACGGATTAAGGTACCAATCCTTAATATTTTAAATGTTCGGTACCGAAGCAATGTATTGGACAATTGCTGGGTACCAAACGTTAAATATCCCTTTAAGGAAATCGACTTACGAAACTTGTTTCAAGTTGAAAGTGGTATTCAAGACCGATCCTGACTGAATATAACTTCTTTCTATATTTTCGATTGATCTAGTTAATCTTCTCGGGTTTTTACAAATATCGAGATGTATATGAGTTAGATTGGAAAGTTCATTAAATTTTCAACATAATGATTTGAACATGTGCTAAACTCTAATTTCTTAATGTTCAAGAATATTCCTTTGATACTCAAGGAAAGATCTTAAGATATTAATTTTTCTATATCATATTTGGTATCAAATTATATGTTATTTATTCCCAGAGGTTTGCGTATTTCTAGTAAATTATATTAGCAAAACACAAGGTTGTGTGCTAGCTATTTGTGAAATGACGAGGGTACAAAGTACACCATAATCTTTTCAATATCAACTTATGCGTAATTCACCTTGTATAATCTTATCTAAACAATAACGACAAAAGACTATTTCAACAAGATGAATGTTGGTAGTAGTCAAACTCCAAACCGAATTAACTATGGGATCGCTACCAAGAGATAATTAACTTACATGTATGATTACTTAATGATACAAATAATTATAATGTGGAACATAAAGCAATCACACAACACACCAAATTTTTTTAATGAGGAAACTTCTTGGAAGAAATACCCCAAGACCTAGTCCAGTTTTGAATACTCTCATAATTAAGATGCTAAACAAATTGAATACCGTAACGTAAATCCCAAGATAGAGTCCATTATCTCGAGTCGCTTCACCACTGTGAATCCTTCTGCACCTGACTCATTTGAATCGTAACCTAAAACAGTAAAGGATTAACCTGTTTTAGCAACCAATTTACTTATGAATCTCCCAGGATTATTAGATTAGAGATAAAATAAAGTCAAGAGATCTTCCATTTATCAATAAAACTCCTTTGGTCAAAAGATAAAACTGACACTGATTATCGAAATAATCAATCTTGATGAACAACATTTATCCAAACAACATAATGCAACTAGGCAGTTTGTTTGATCTTATACAAGTCTAATGTTTACGAGTAAACTTCTTGTGTAATCCCATAGAATCAAGTTTGCATAAATTCACACAAAGATCATAACTAAAAAGAAAAGTCTTCAAGTCTTCAATATTCATTTATAACCTTCAAAGTAACCGACGCAAAATAACTTGATTCCACTATTGATCAACTGCACAAAACAGAGTCTATTAATATTGACTGATCAATAATTCTACCCTACAGATCCAGAATCACTTAAATATGTACAAGTCAAATCTTCAATTCATATCTTTGGTTGTCCTGCATGGTATCGTGTTAGTGAAAACATGATTAATAGTTGTGTTGTTAGAGGAATCGTTATGGGGATGAATAATAAAGTAAAAAGGGTACAAACAGTGGAATCTATTTAAGAATAAGGTAGTCATGAGTATGGATGTCACATTTGATGAAATGTTTATGGTAAAGTATTGGGGTTCTCGGCAGGTGGAGAACATCACTAGTACCAGTGAGCCTTTGAAAAAGGTGGATATTGATGCAACTCCACCACTTCCGGATAATTCTGAATCTAATGAGAATACTTTTGAGAAGACATGGGGTCTGCAAATGAAGTTTCAAATGATAGACATTGTTGATGAAATGGAACAAACGTCAGTAAAAGATACAGAAACTACAATCACAAAGAACATAACAACCAACAAACCAAGAAGACTAACCAGGTAACCTGGTTGGATGTATGATTGTGCAGCTTATGTGTTAGAGCACTGGTCGGTTAAACCCACCAAGCGTTGGCATGTCAAGGTTGGTTTTCAAGTTTAGTTCCAGAACTCGGTCGCTTGATTTGTTTACAAAGGTCAACTTCGTTAGGTACGACTTAGGACATAGAAATTTTGAGACAATCTCTAGTTACTCATTGAAGAGATGAAGACGTATTGAAGACACATAGAAAAATCATCCTTTAGATTGACGTTAGTAGCTAGTAACTTGGACTTGTTCTATTTCTATCAAGTTCTTACAATCGTAATCATTGAAAACATAACATGCGAAGTTTGTTTTACATGGATTTAACTGTTTAGATGACTTGATGATCTTTATGATTTAAGTATCAAAATAAAGGATATATATTGGTTATTTCTACAACTTATTATATTGAGTTACTTAGTATTGTTTTCAAAACTTTCGTAGTACATAACACTACTATAACTTTTGTCATTGTTTAGTGTTGAACTTTCAGAAAACTAGATAAATGTATCCAGTGGTGAATCCGGACTTTGAGTTTATGTTAGACAATATTTGTTTACATGATTTAAAGTTTTTTTAGACTAGAATTAACTTTATGTGTAACAGGATTCAAGACTGATCCTAACTTGTGAATTTCAAAATTTTCATCTTATATTCTATATTTTTAAGATTTCGAAAGATAAGCAAGTTGAATAGGAAAGTTATATGTCATAAAATATCAAATACGTCTTTAACTCAAATATACTATTATTCATATTTATTTTATTGATGCTCAAATCTAGAACTTACTAAATATTGAAAATCATTTTCATTACCTTAATTGGAATCGAAAATTGATGTGTTTCCCAAAAGATTATACATAACTAATTTCTAATTTAGGAAAGTACATGTATTTACAATAGATAATATTAGTTTTCATAATAGTAGGATTTCTCATACAATAATTGAAATATATTATAAGATTTTATGACAATATTGTTTGTTAATAATATCAAGAATATACCAATTTTTCGGAACTAATATTTATTGAGTATTTTAAGAATTTTTGAAATTGGTTTTCTTGTTTTCCAAACAAGCCTTGGTCATAACACTATAAACAGGGAGTTTTTATTCTTATAAACTCATTCTGCTCACAACTTTGTTGTGTGATAGTTGATTCAACATAGTGACGAGTAAGTATAATTCAGTTCTGAACAAAAGCACTGGTTAAAGAATTTTGTGGGATCAAGAAGTTCTAGTATTACCGTTGGTGGGAAACTAAGAATGCACTTTATATTTCATGTTTATTGATTGTTAAATGAATTAATGTATAGTTATCTTCAATATAAGGTTTTGTTTATTTTATGATTCTTCTCTCTGATATAAGGCTACCCAAGACTTTGAAGGTTTGACTAATGCATATCTAAGTGATTCTAGAACTGTGGATATAACTATTAATTTTCTAATGTTAACAAACTCCATTCTGTGAGACAAAGCATCAATGGAATCAACTGCAGGTTGTTACTATTGAAGATTTGAAGTTATTTTATGTTTCCGATCTTAACATGATTATCTACATGACTTGATTGTCTAGAACAAACAAGTTGTTTATCCTTAATAAACATAAAACTTGTGAGATACAAATTTGGTTATTTCGATAATCGTGATCTTGATTGATCTGTAATCAAGAAGTTCCAAATATATTAGTATCTTGTCTATTTTGGTATGATACATTTAAATGGAAGATCCTTGACTACAAGTTAATCATATTATATTTTGGTATTTGTGATTGAATTTGAATGGTTAGTAAAAGATTGGATTCCTTGACGTTTGTAAGACGTCCTAAAAGAATTGGGTTGCATAAGTCTTTACGGAGGTGAAGCAACACTTGGCAGTGGATTATGTTAGGTGATTTACGTGTGTTGGCTAGATTGGTTGTAGCTGCAAGGATACTGAGAAAATTGAGTAAGTAGGTTGTTTATTCGGTCTCAACTATACGACGTTGCGAGTAGGCATTTGTGTAGTGGTTTACTTATGAGAGTATTCAAAATTGTACTAGGTCCTAGGGTTTTTCTGGCAAGCAGTTTTCCTCGTTATCAAAATATTGTGTGTTTGTTTTTTATTTTACTTCCGCATTATAAATATTTTTATAATTAAAGTAATTACACTTGTACGTTAACAACAGTTGGATCGATCCCTTAATCTATTCCTTGGTTGGAACAAAGATTAAATCCAAGATAGCCTTGTCTAGATAATCTTTAGTCGTTGCAATATCGATAAGATCATACAAGGTTTGTCTATATAGGTTAAATCGAAAAAGATTTGGTGGTGTATTGGTACCCTCGTATTTTGAATTGGTATTAGAGGATTAAAACATGATAAGATCTAAAAATTATGCTAGGAGCGATCCAACCTATAATACATGAATCCAGGTTCTTCTGAATCGAGTCCAGTTAACGTACCACCAAGATTTGATGGTGCCAACTATTTGTGGTGGAAGTCTGCTATGAGATCTTTATTTAAGGGTTAATTGACGTTTGGTACTAACATTTTGTCCAAAGTTAATGTTTGGTCTAACATTTTTCCAACTTAGGGGTTGGTACCTAGACTACACATTGACTTTGGTGGACTCCGTTAGACATAACTTTATCTAACTTTATTTTCAATAATTGGAGCAATTATTAACCAAACATGTACTTTAATAAAAATTACAAATTTTACCAAAATAGATCGAACACGGGTATTCTTCCTATCTAGTCTTGACATGATCAACAGATGAATGGTTCCAATAACTGCAAGAATAAAAAATTTATAGTCGCCATTTTTGATTTTTCTCCTCCTCCTCTTCTGAAAACCAAGAAATACATCTTACAGTATTTGAATCTTCAAACTCATGCAAGTTAAAATGAGAAAGTAAATTAAAAAATAACATTCTTAACCACATGAACCTCACCTCAAATGTTTTGTACTCACTTTTTTTTTTCTCTTCCGTAATACCACCCCCAACTCCACTTTTAAATCAAAAAAAATAATAACCCCTTTCAAATCATTAAGTTTAATAATCATAAAATTAAACACATTACAAACCCATATGTATAATAGCTTCGTTGATTTCATCGTCATCATCGGAAAGGAAAAATTAGTTCGATGACAATTTTAATAGGAATATGATGAACAAAAAATTTAAACAAAACCCTAACTTTTTTAATAGCTTTATACCGTTAATTTTTTATGCTTAATCTTACTACCTTACCTTTGTTGAGTCATTGTTACCAATTCCAGAATCTTTTTTGTTGAATTGCTAATTATACTTCAAAAGGATGCATACATCAGTGGTGGTTGTGGTGGTTATAGCAGGGCTACAGAGGTGGTGGAAGAGGTCGAGGGAAAGAAGAACAAATGAAGAAGAAGATAAAAGTTTTAGGGTTTTTCATAACAACCAGATTGATGATTTATAACCATTTGATTGAAATAATAAAATAAAAAAGATGATTTATTAAGTTAAAAATAAATATATAAATAACAAAAAGTTAGACTTAACTCTTTCTTTAATCCTGTGACTTTAATACTTGGGTATTAGTTGTCAACGGATATGTACTTCTGTAAGTTGCAAATTTGGAATTTGGGTATAAAAACTTAGATGCATATGATGGTAAGGAAAAATGTTTCTCCAAGAAGAAATCAGATAATTTGAATGTTATTATTCATGCAGTAATCCGAGATCTTCAACATCATGTATCCACATAAAGGTAACACATCAGAAAAGGAATCTCGAATTCAAACCCTCACTTCTGATTGGGAAAACCTTTGTATGAGTGGTGATGGCTCATTTGAAGAATGTCACTTAAACTTTCTGAGATAGTAAATGTATTTTTCTCTCTTGGAAAAACTATTTCAGAAAAGGATATAGTGTGTACAATTCTTAGGTCATTACCATCAAAATACGAGTCTTAAGAAGCACGCAATCATGGAAGCTAGTGATCTTTGAAAACTATCTAGAGGTTCTGTATTATGTAAATTAAAGATCTTTGATCATAATCTCTAGTCAATCCAAGATAAGGGAATTGTTTTCGAAGTCGAAAATAACTTAAGGAATCCTTATAAAAATGAAAAATGTTCAAATGACGAATGAAAATGATGATGCAATGGTAAAAGGGTCAGATGACGAACTGAATTTAACCATGTCCCTGATCACTAGAAAGTTTAGGGATTTCTTCAGAAATAGAAATAAAAGATTCAAAAGATATTTGTCCTTCTAATATACCTTACCATCTTGTTCCTTCTAAGCACAAAAAGGATCAAGTGGAAGATGATGAATAACGGTCACAGTGTTTCAAGTGTAAGGGTTTCAATCGCATAGCCAAAGATTAACCTACTATGAGTAAGTACACTGGAAACAAGGCATTTGTTGTAACTATAGATGAGTCATCTGACGCATATACCTCAAATGAAGAGGAAATACCAAACATTGATCTTATTGATAATACCATCCTTCTATCTTATACTGTCTTAGATCCACCCATCAAACTTATGGATACATCTTCTGGTGTATGGATTAAGAATAATCATACAGAAAGGTCGCACATCCCATCTATTGTGATTAAATAGAAAAACAAAATGGAAAAGGTAAAAGAATTAAGTATAATTGTCGCATCAAGAGAAAGCAAAGCCATGTTCTGTAAAAGAGTCAATATACTAAAAGGAATGGAAAAATGGCCTATGAATATGTTGAGAAACCTTGGCGAAACTAATCATCATACGAGGCTTTACTGCATGTCTTCTAAACGAACTACTGTTGTGATCAGTTTCCCAAAGGGAAAATTGGGAATCCAATGTTAAGAGAAAAAGGAAGGAGATTCAAAAGGCATGACAATCCCTTACAAATATACAGTAAAACATGATATGTGTTTAGTAACCTGTGATGAGAAAATATCTTATCCCAACTTTAATCATCAATATTGAATAATGCATCCTCATCATATTATAACCAGTATGTTGTAATGATGAGGAAACACAAGAAACCGGGTACTATAATGGAAATCAT
Organism: Papaver californicum; assembly: GCA_023531435.1. NCBI lineage: Eukaryota > Viridiplantae > Streptophyta > Magnoliopsida > Ranunculales > Papaveraceae > Papaver > Papaver californicum. Next base: position 624,546 of record JAJJMC010010016.1, on the reverse strand, counting down.
GAGATTGATATAAAATATTGGGAAATAACCTTGATTAACAACTCGGTTTTGATTTCATGATGTGTTTATACGAAGAAAAAGAAAAGTGCTCAAATAATTTTATATTTCAGGTTAAACAATTTCGGAAATAAAAACGGGGCTAAACTTATTTCAAAATCAGTTGTGTGTCAAAATAAAGACTTTTTTTTTTACAAATATCTATTGTCTAGTAAAAATCACTGTAGTTATATTTCGATTATAAATTTTCATATTTACGAAAGACTATAATTGGTAATTCTTGATTCGTTTTTCCGATTTTATCTGGAAAGGGTTATATATAATCAAAGGTTTTAGTTATCATTCTTCGTTGGGAAGGATGCTCCAACAATTTAAAAGAATCTTAAGAAAAATTTGTGCTTCAATAAGAAGATGAAATCAAAACAACAAGAGAAAGCTAATGCATTAGATCTTGTTGCTCGGTTCTACAATCAAACCAAGTTAGAGCTTCAGATTCTTGTAGAATTTTTCACTAAGGATTCTCAAATGTAAAAGGTGCTGGTAAAAAAACAAGGTTTTCTTCTTGAAGAGATCTGCAAGATCGAGCATGGATGGTGATATAAACAAGTCAACTAACCTTGCTTAAATTGAGAAAGCTTAATTGCAAAAAGGTTAATCCTATATAAATTTGTCTTATAGGTGGATGTGAACTAAATAGATTAATCAAGTTTTGATGTATTTCAATTATTATATAACAACTATTTAACTATCAATAAAATTTAATGATAAATATTTATTTATAATTTGTTGTGTCATTAATGGTTGATAGTTATAATTGCAATACTTGTTTCTCTGCCATAAATTTCTTTGTGTTGCTTTTGGTTATTATGAAAAAACTTTTGGAATCTAAGTTTTAGTCTCATATGTTGGCTTACTTTCTTATGAGTTGTGGCGTATGATTATAGCTGATTCTTGAATCAAATCCTTGTGATGGCTATATCTAAATCATAAGTAAAGTTGTGATGATGAACTTATATGTGAATCATGATACTCATAACCTTTTGTGTTTCATAATAGATTATTTAGGTATTATGTGAGTTGTCTTCAATTTCAGTATTTCTTCGTGGAAGGTGAATACTAAAATCGTATTCTCAACCTTTCTCTAGTAAAGGTTGTCTTGTTGTTCTCTTATGGAAGCGAAGAGTGACAATCTTAGGGGGGAGTTCTTTTTGAACTTGTCCTTAATGATATATCTTTGTGGGGAGTGTAGTTGTGGAAATTAAGGGAAGAATTATTTCTGATAATTGCTTTCCTGATAAGTAACTAGATCGATTTCGATCACAGTAGGCTTATCAAATCTAGGGAAGAATTACTCAGGTTAATTTCTTTGCTAATAGGTAACTAAGTTAATTCTGATATTAGTTGGCTTATCGAATTTAGGGAAGCATTAGTCTAGTTAATTGTTTTTCTGATGATAAATTAAGTTAATTCTGGACTTAATAGGCTCATAAATTGCTGGTATGTTATGCCTCCAGTTTGTCTTAATCTCTTATAGGTTGTACCGAGTTCTCCAAAATTGATGGTTTTATCAAAATACCCTACTATATTTTTTAGACCTTTGTCATTTTTATGAAAAAATGGGGAGAAATATATGGAGTAGTTTAGATCACTTGGTTGTAGCTTGTCTACAATGACATATAAGTCGTTAGTACCATTGTTGGAGGGTGAAATAGTTATACATATTGTTTAGTCATATCTAACAGAAAAGAGACAAAACATTGACTAAAGGGTAGAAACATATCATGATGTGAGTAGTATTATCATTCAATTGGTATTGTACTACTAGAATAATATTTGTGTTCGCATCGATAATCATCCTATATTACCTTTAGGGGGAGCAACAAGAAATTTTATTAGAAGCTTCAGCAACAACATTTATTTTGGATACATGCAGGTGAATAAATCTTTGAATCTTGGATTACGCATATAAAAAAGAATTAAGAGATGTTTATATTTTTGTAATATAATTTTAATTCATGTAATATCCATATGTAAAGATTTTATTCACTAAAATCGAATAAAAAAAATATTGTTAGACATTGCTTGGTTGAACACGCCAAGCATTGGTATGTCAGGGTTGGTTGTCAAGTTTAGTTCCAAAACTTAGTCGTTTGAATTTTTTACTAAACTCAACTTCATTAGGTTATTCTTGGAATATAAAAATGTTGAGACAATCTTTAGTTATCCATTGAAGATTTGAAGACATATTGAATGCAAATGAAAACATCGTCCTTCATATCGAGGTTAATAGCTAGTGACTTTGACTTTTTCCATTTCTATCAAGTTCTTACAGTCGTATTCATCGAAAACCTAACATGCGAAGTTTTTTTTTTACATTTCTTTCGTTGTATAGATGACTTGATTATCTTTATGATCTAAGTATCAAAAGTAAGGATATACATCGATTGTTTCTACAACTTATTGTATTGAGTTACGTAGTACAGCTCTCTTTAATTTTATAATTTCGATACAACACTAATATGACTCTTATCATTGGTTAGTGTTGAAAACTAAATATATGTATCTAGTGATGAATCTGTACTTTGAGTTTATGTTAGCATGATTTAAAGTGTGTTTAGACTAGAATTAAATTTCTGTGTCTAATAGGATTCAGGTCTGATCTTAACTTGTAGAATTTCAAAATCTTCATCTTATATTCTATATCTTTAAGATTTCAAAAGATAAGCAAGTTGAATAGGAAAGTTCTATGTCAGAAAATATTAAATATGTATTTAACTTAAATATATTATTATTCATATATATTCATTTGATACTCAAAGCTAGATCTTACTTAATATTGAGAACCATTTTCCTTGGCTTAATTGGAATCGAAAATTGATGTATTTTCTTTTCCCAAAAGATTGTACATAACTAGATTTTTAATTTAGCAAAGTATTTGCACTAGATAATATTAGCTAGTTTTCATACTAGTGGGATTTCTCATACATTAATTGGATTATATTCTAAGATTTTCTGGCAATATTGTTTGTTAATAATATCGAAAGAATATCAAGAATATACCAATTTCAGAAATAATATTTATTGAATATCTAAAGAATTTTCGAAATTGGTTTTCTTGTTTTCCAAACAAGCCTTGGTCATAACACTATAAATAGTGGAGATTGTATTCTTATAAAATCATCTCGCTCACAACTTTGTTATGTGATAGTTGATTCAACACAGTGACAAGTAAGTATAATTCAGTGTTGGACGAAAGCGCTGGTTAAAGAATTGTATGGGTCAAGAAGCTCCAGTAGTACCGTTGGTGGAAAAATAAAAATTTCACTTTATTTTTTATGTTTATTGTTTGTTAAATGAACTAACGTATAGTTATCTTCTAGATAAGGTCTTGCTTATTTTATGATTCTTCTCTCTGATATAAGGCCACTCAAGACTTTGCAGATTTGACTACCCAGGTCAAAGTGATTCTAGATCTGTGGGATATAATTATTGATTTTCTGATGTTAACAAACTTCTTTCTGTGAGACAAATCATTATTAGAATCAAGTCCAGGTTGTTGCTATTAAAGATTAAGAAGATTGAATACTTTGAAGTGTTGAAGTTCTTTTATGTTTCTGATCTTGGTATAATTATATGCATGACTTGATTGTCTGGGATAGACAAGTTTTTTATCCTTGATAAACATAAGACTTGTGAGATCGACAAGTTGTTTGTTTAAACTTGACTTGTAAAATCAAGATTGGTTATTTAATAATCGTGATCTTGATTGATCTTTGATCAAGGAGCTTTGGATTTGTCATTATCTTTTCTATCTTGGTATTATATATCTAAACGGAATATCCTTGATACTAAGTTAATTATATCATATCATTAGTATTTGTGATTGGATTGAGTGGCTAGCAAACAATTGGATTCATTGTTGCTTGTAAGATATCCTAAAGGACTTGGGTTGCAGAAGCCTCTACGGAGGTATAGAAACACTTGGAATTGGATTCTATTTGGTGATTAACATGTTTTAGCGAATTGTTTCTAAGCGTAGAGATATTGAGAAAGATGAGTAGCCAGGGGTAGTTTAGTCGGTCTCAACTACACGAGGTTGTGGGTAGGCATTTGTGTAGTGTCTTAATTCTGAGAGTATTTAAAATTGGACTAGGTCCGTGTCCGTGCATGTTTCCTCGTTAACAAAATCTTACGTGTTCGTGTTTTTAATTTACTTCTACATTATAATTATTTTTATAATTAAGGTAATTGCCTTGTACGTTAACAATATCTTGGATCGATCCCTTAATCTCTTCCTTAATTGAAACAAATATTAAATCCAAGATAGCCTTGTCTAGATAATCTTTAAACATTGCATATCGATTATATTATACAAGGTTTGTTTATATAGGTTAAACTGAAAAATATTCGGTGGTGTACTCGATACCCTCGTTTTTTAATTATGTATTACAAGTTGTTGAAGATGGTACCCCTAATTTCTATTTAAAATTTGTACATATTGCAGCATGTATGGAATGGGATGGTGCAATGCAGGATAAGATGAAGGATTATGACAAGAACTACACATGGATTCTTATGAAGCTTCCGAATAGTAAGAAGGTCATTAGGTGTAAATGAGTATATGCCAAGAATAAGAATCTCAGGTAAATCAATTATGTTACAAACAATGTTAATTGTGAAAGGTTATGCCAAAAGAGAAAGGATTGACTATAATGAGGTGTTCTCTCTGGTTGTAAAGAACTCATTAATCTGTATCTTTTTGGCCTTGGTAGCACAATATGATTTAGAACTGTCCAGTTTGATATAAAGACGATATTCATGGTGATCTCGAAGAGGTGATCTATATGTTTCAGTTAAGTGGGTTCAAGGTTGCTGGAAAAAAATATTGTGTATGTAAGATAAAAATGTCATTGTATGGGCTGAAGTAGTCTCTAAGACAGTAGTAATCGATTTGATCGGTTTTATGATTCACCAGACATACAAAAGAAGTCACTATGACAATTTGTGTACTTCATGAATCCACGTGATGGTTTTTTCATATATTTGCTCTTGTATGTCGATGATATATTGATAACATCGAATAGCAAGAAAGAGATTAAGAATTTGAAGCATAAATTTTCAACTGATTTTGAGATTGAAATGACGAGGGTACCAAGTACACCACTATCTTTTCGATATTAACCTATACAGACTTCACCTTGAATCTTTTCCTAACAATAACGACCAAAAGATTATTTCAATAAATCTTGGTAATAGTCAAAGTTTAAAGTGAACTAAATATGGAATCCTTACCAAGAGATGATTAACGTACAAGTATGATCATTTAATTACAATAACAATTATAATGCGGAAAGTAAAGCAATCACACAACACACAAGATTTTTTACCGAGAAAAATGTTTGGCAGAAAAACCCTGGACCTAGTCTAGTTTTGAATACTCGCACAATCAAACAGTTATACAAATTGAATACCACAACTTCGTATGTTGAGACCAAGTAAATACCCTAAGTTACTCAGTTCCTTCAGTTTCCTTGCGCCTACAACCAATCTGGCCAACGTACGTGAACCTCAAGATAGAGTCCATTATCTCAAGTCATTTCACCAATGTGAATACTTATGCATCTGACTCATTCGGATCGTAACCCAAAACAGTTAATGACTAACCTGTTTCAGTAACCAACTCACTTATCAATTTCCTAGAATCAATCTTTATATTGGAAATAAAGTAGAGCCAAAGGATTTTCTCCTTTATCAACAAAACTCATGTAGTCAAAAGATCAAACAAGACAATGATTATGAAAATAATCAATCTTGTTGAACATGTTCTATCCAAGCAACTTAATGTAACTAGATAGTTTGTTCGATCTTCTACAAATATGATATTTACGAATAAAACTGCTTGTATAATCCCAGAGAATCAAGTTCGCATAAATTCACATACAAAGATCAAAACCAAAAAGAAAATTCTTCAATCTTCAATTATAATCTTCAAAGTAACCGCTGCAAAACAACTTAATTACACTATTGATCAACTGCACAAAACAAAATTTGTTAACATTGGATGATCAACAGTTATACCCTACAAATCAAGAATCACTTAGATCTATACTAGTCAAATCTCCAAATAAACTTGAGTGGCTTTATAACAGAAGAGAATGACCTTGGAATAAACAAGTTTGATCAATCGAAGATGACTACACCGTTAGTTCAAACACAATTAATCAATTGAAAACTAAATAACAATTTATCCTTTCACCAAAGGTAAAACTATAGGTTTCTTGATCCCAAAGAAGACTTTAAAAAAAGGCAACACAAGATGTTTCACCTAATTAGATTACTCATATGTTTTTAACGAGTTGGCTTTTCCACACTCACATAAGGTATATTCTGGGATCAATTTGGAAGAATATAAGACTCCCTATTTATAGTGTTATGACCAAGGCATTAATTGGAAATACTTTATTTACCAATTTCGAAAATTTCCAAGATATGCATTAAAAATATATTTTCAAAATTTGTAAACACAGAGTAATGTCCAACTCATAATCGATTTCACTCTTAGTCTGACAACTAAGATTAGCTAGCACATACCATGTATTTTACTAATATAGTTTGTTGGAGATACACAAACCTCTGGAAATGGAAAACATAAAATTTATACCAAATATGATATTGGAAAATCGATATCTTGGGATCTTGCCTTGAGTATTAAGTGTATTTTTGATCATTAAGAAATTAAAGTTTAACATATGTTCAAATCATTATGTCGACATTCTAATGATTTTTCTGATCTAACTTATTCACTTCTTGATATATGCACGAACCCGTGAACATTAACAGACTAATCGGAAAAGTAAACGAAAGTCATATTTACTCAGGATCAGTCCTGGGATAGATCCTTCTCAAGGGATCAAACTTAGGATCGATCCTTCCGACTAGAGGTCGGTCCTGGGATCGATCCTGAACCCTATTTCAACTCTGAAATGAAGTTTTGTAAGTCTACTTCCTTATATTATATTTCTGAACTTGCTTTCAAACATATTTAATAAGGTTTGGATTCATTCGGAAGTTTAACACACTAAATAATATAAATTACCAATTAGTGCAATATCATACTCAATGAAGTCTAAGATAAACTATTTTTTTCGTAAGTTTATATACTTTAAGTTGTCGAAGCAACTACGTATATTATACCTTTTGATACTTTGATCACATGTATACTAAACAAGTCACCAATACTAGAATAACTTTAACGAACTTAAATTGATATGTTATGTTTTCAATGAATACAGACTTGCATGAACTGTTTTTTATGAGCAGGATATTGTCGGAAGATCAAGTTCAAAGTCTCGAAAGATTTTTTATTGACAATTTTGGAAAGATTCTTGATTACTTATTCAGAAGGAAAAAGAAGGCATGGGACATGAAATATCCGCTTTGTGCCTTATTGATATTAAGAAGTAGAACGTAATTGTGAGCTTCAACTCACTTCGGTATTTCCTGATTCTAGACCACTTTCCCAGTTGGTAAATTTTTGCACATCCTACTTCCAACGATATTGTGACATGTTATATTGCATTAAAAAAGTCTGATTTCGAATCAACCCGGATTTGGATGTGATCATTACCCACACTAGCCCAAAACGATAAACTACTCTGTAATTTTAAATAAATTGCAAGGGCCAACACAATTACCGGAGCTAACTAAAAAAAGGTTTCCATTAAACATCCATAGTAGCCCATGCCATAACCAAGCTTTAAAGTTTCCCATAAACAAGCCCTAAACATAAAGATAAATGAAAGAGACGAGAGTAATATATACAGGACTTTTATAATTCTGTCTACTGAAACTGCGAAAAGGTATCCGCGTCACCATTATATTCCTTGAATGGGAGCGAGAAAATTATTAGTACTTATATTCTGACTGATAACAAAATGTAAAAAAGATTTTATAAAAAATACTACCTTCGTTTCAGGAAAAGAGTTACTTTCTCTTAAAATTTTTGTTCAAACAAAAGAGTTACTTTTATTTTCAATATAACAAACTTTCAAAACTGCCCTTGTTATTTTAAGAAATGTTATTATTCTCATTATAAAGATACATATAATATTAAATTTTTTGTTAAGGTAAATCTGGAAATAAATTACAAAAGTTATTCTCTCTCATCTTACCTTAACAATTGTGCAAATAGGAAAAATAACGTTTTTTCTGAAACGGAGGAAGTAATTTGGATACGTGAGAAGCATAAAGGTGGAGACTAACCCTCTTTACATGGCTGGAATCTAAAATCTGAATATTACTTTGTACTCCAGAACTTCCTTACAATATTTCGTAATATTTTATTTTGGTTTTCCATTGGCCCTTTACCTGATCCAGTAAAATATAGGTGCAGGTTAGAAGGAATACAAAGTTATGTCATGGATTTTAACAACACCGCTGGAAAAAAAGAAAAAGAAAACATTTGATTCGATGAAGTTTTTTTTTATATCAAAGGAAGTAAGATGGAATACATACACCACTACTTCCATTAAACCCGAGCACAATCAAGAAAAAGAAGCGACAATATTATATTAACACTACTTAGTCTTAATACCAAATCCACACAATGTTATTACAAAACCACGGTCAGGTTAAGTATCATATGTTATAAAAGTTAGCATCCTAAGAAAGTAACCACAGATTGTCAACCTTTTATGCAGGGGAAATCAAGCAAGCAGATCAAAAAAATATGAGTAAAGAACGGACCTGCATATCTACGAGCTTGGAGTCACCTTGCACAGAAATCTGTGTATAACCTTCCTTCTGGGCATGTTTCACACCTAAAAGTAATCCACGGTATTCAGCCTCATTGTTGGTTGCATGACCAAGACCTTCGTGCAATCGAGTGATATTTAACAAATAAAAAGACACAGAGTCAAAAACCTAAATACAACAAAAAGGGCAGGAATAAAATAAGTTGTCAAATGCGAAAGAAGAATGGCTTCAAGTGATAAGATACCACACTTCCATCCCCACGTCGAAGTACTGCTCCGGCACCGGCTGGTCCAGGATTTCCTTTTGCAGCACCGTCATACTCAACAATACAATAACCCTTTACCAAATAGAACCCAGGATCAGTAGCAAGTAAGTCGATATATACTATAATGAACAAGGATGACACTAGTGATTGAAATCTGAACGAAAGAAACAGATATTTCTTTAGCATAAAATATCTGACAGAGTAAAGTTCATATTTATCTTGCTACCTTATCATTTGATTCCGTTACTTCACGCGATCTCTTTTTCTGAGAAACTGTATGTGACAGTTTGACCTCAGAAAAAGATGGTCAATGAAAAGAGACACAAGATGCAACACTTAAAAAAGCACAGATGATAGATTCATGCAAATAATTAATGAATGTCTTAGTCGACAGAGTCTTGTGAAAATCACGCAAATCAGTTATAAAAGTAATAAGTTATGCTCATCATTTTTCAAATTCGTGCACTTGTTAAAAGATATTTGAATTTCCCCTATTGTTATGGATTTATTGTTTTTTATCAGAATTTACAATTATTTTCTTAACCTTACCATGAATAGCTCTAAACCCAGTTTTTCTTAACCTTGCCATGAATAGCTCTAAACCCAGTTTTAACCATTTAAGGAAAACACTGGGTTTATGAGCTTTTTTAACCATTTAAGGAAAACACTGGGTTTATGAGCTTTTAACAAGTATAACTTCTAATCTCTTCTTATTAACATTTTCTGTGTTTAAAAAGTCATATAATGAGTAACAATCAGGATTTATATAACTGAAGAAGCGAAAACTGTTGGGAATAATTTTCTTTAGCAAAACTATACAAATTTATGGGTTCACTTATCTATATAAGGAAATGGTCGTGTCGTCAGCCAACTAAAATAATTCAAGTTCTTACTTCACTAATATAGATTAGAGTATAGTAATAAGAACAAGTTCGTTCCCACAGAGAGACAGGTGATTGTTAATTACTTTCGATTACTTATGTAAACATGGGGGGTTTTGGTTGTGATTATAACTAAATTATACTAAAGCAAAAAGATCAAAACGAATATCAGAGATAAAGAACATTGGTTAGAAAGTTCATCTTCCATCTTCCAACAAGTTATCAACCGAATCATACTCAACATTCATGCACTCTGAATATCAATAACCCTAAAGCATCCTATCGTAGGCTTACTCCGGCAAAACTCCTATTATCATCAAAGGCGCAAGAGCCACTCTTTGAATCCTTTTCACCGAATAACTTGGCGCAAGAGGCACTCAAGTTTAACCCAATGAAAGCAATGGTATTTGTGAGTTGGGATTATTCTAAGCAATCCGGCGCAAGAGCCATTCGGATTTAACCTAGGTCACGCTTCTACACATAATCGCATGGCAACATCCGTCGTTAACAATGTTATACTACTTGTAACAAGGGTCTTTTGACAATTCCGGATCTCAAACCCTAGTTAATCTATAGATTTACATGCATGCCCATTTAAATCGCGACTTAAACAAACAAGCAATCCATCATACAAGGCGTTATAAACGGTAGAACATGAACGATATTGAAGAGATTATGAACATATGAGAATGAGACATTCAATTGATAAACATGTTTTCCAACTTAGGACTACATCTCTAACCAATAAGAAAGGTTTAGTTCATCATGGATTTCTCAAAATCCATGGAAAATAAACAAGAAAGCAAGTAAAGCAAACCCTCGGTATTGTGATGATCAATTGCTCTCCAAGCCGTTCTCCTTGTCTTCTTCAAGTGTAAAAGATGTCTTCTTAATGTCCTGAAAGTCTCTTTATATAGTATCCACGAAATCTAGGTTTTTAATGCTTTCGGGACCATGTTTTCCATGTTTTAGAAGCCCATACACGTGCCAAAACTCCCCCTTTTACGGTTGGGTTCGAGCCAATAACCCAACCGTAACTCTGGCATAAAAATATCACCCCAAAACACCCAGTTTTACGGTTGGGTTCGATCCAAGAAACCCAACCGTAACTCTTTCACAAAAATTCTCTCCAAACTTCCCCAGGTTTACGGTTGGGTTCGAGCCAAGAAACCCAACCGTAATTCCTCCTGGATATTTTTTTGTACTTCACTATTTTGATCATATCTCCCTCATCCGGTGTCCGATTGACCTCATTCTTTTTGAGTTGCCTTCGTCTTTCAATTATATACAAGATGTAAGTGACAAAATCTTCATGATTTTTCAACAATTTTACGGTTGGGTTTGAGAGTCTAGACCCGATCGTAAATCTTTATGGAATTTGCCTTCAAAATCAACTTCTTTTACGGTTGGGTTTTGAGATACTTTCCCAACCGTAAATATTCTTGGAACTCTTGTTTCAAAGTTGTGTTTCCAACCTTTATCCTCTTCTTTTTATGCTGGAATGAACTCATTTCCTCTTTTTTGGTTGAATATACTTCAAAACTCCTAAGAAACTCATAAACATACAAATTCAAAGCATAATGATATGAAAACTAACAAGAAATCAATGAATTAGAGTATCCAAATAGTGAAAATAATGCACTTATCAAATTTCCCACACTTTCCTTTTGCTAGTCGTCGAGCAAAATACAAATTTAAACTAACCTAAACTACAACAACTCCATTTCGTTGAGGATACGGTTACGCTTAGCATGTGTAACAAGCCTTTAAACCCCTAGGTATCCCTAATGGACGAGTTATAGACTCGTGAGGGTTTACAAGAGGTATACCCACAAAACCTAATTTCCAACTTCAAAACATTCAAGAGCACATGCATCCAAAGAGCTACGAAGGCATAAAGTTTCTGCATACTAACAATAAGAAGTTAGAAGTAGAAAGAACATTATTCTCATGCTTAACCCTTGAGTTAGGAGAAAACCACCATGTGAAAGGATCCAGATTCGAGAGTGACCGAATGTTTCTGCCTCACCAACAAGATTTTATGAATTTGACACTCAAAAGACGCACTTTATGGTTCTCACATGTGTGCAGGCAGGAAGATAGAAATCCTACACACGTTGAATGGTAGGAAGGAAAGGTAACCTTCAGAATCATATGAAGATGTTATCCCATAGAACGTGGGACGAAAAAGAACCCCTTTTTGTTTTTCTAGTGACCTCTAATAAAAGAAATCAACCACTATGCGAGGATGGGAATGCTTACTTACCTTCTCATCCGATCGGCAATCAGCACCACACTCACAGCATCCAATAGAAACGTCTCCGGTCTTCAACTGTTGATGATGAACTCTTGAACTTCGTAGAACCTTGACACTTTGTAACTCTTTTCCTCAATTTCTTGTTGTTTGAAACTTCTCTATAGATTTCTTCTTCCCCTCGTCCTTATTGATTGAATACCAATAACAAATATACACTAAAGCAATGATAAGCTTCTTTTTTTTTTATGAGAATGACTGAAAAATAAATGATGAGACTACTATGGCCGTGGGATAGAGATTTTACCACTTGATTCTTCACAACTTGTATTGCCTTGATATCATGAACTTCACTAACTCACATCTTTTGATTTCTTTCGCTCTTGTACATAAGTCTTCAACATTTATATAAAATATTTGTTCTTCCATAAACGGTTGCTTGTAAACCTTGAATCTCTTCAACTTTTCTTCAATTTTTTTGATGTTCCGCTTGTTAATGATGATATGTTTCTATGAACCTGTTGTTGTCGAGAGAATGGTGCCAACTGCAAACAAGACTACAAGATAGAGTTAGCAATTCTGATGACACCCTCATGATTGACAGAAATAACACTCAAGAGATCAAAAAGTAGTGCTGAAATTGGTGCGAAGTTAGGTAGCTCATCATTCTACCCGGAATTTACACAGATGAAACACTCTAAACGGACAATTGAATGTTTGGTGCCTCACTCATGGGTATTGAATGATCAACTCTTCTAATACCGTATTCTCTACCTTTAAGTCCATTTTTGTCAGCTCTAGCCTCTCAACAACTAAGCACTCCGAATATAGTTCTCTAATACTTCTAAGTTCAGTTGTTTCGGTTAGAACTCCGTATGTAAACGTAGCTATAAGTATACTAAGTGACTCTAAAATCTCTAAAAGTTGAAGGTTTCATGCAAATGTCTGCAAATTTTTTAAAATTTTACCTACAAAAGCAAATACTAAAAACTCTATATGCTTAATTACTCCCTCACACTTAAACTTTACATTGTCCTCAATGTAAATTGATTCCTCCAATGTAAAATCAAAATTGGAAATCCTAACATGATATGAAAAAAAAATCAAAAGAGAAAGATAAAAATACAAAACCAATGGGTTGCCTCCCATTTAGCGCTTAGTTTAACGTCTTCAACCTGACTTTTTGGTCGTCCATAGACCAACAATCTGAAAATTTGGGGATCCACCCATAGAAAAATTTGCATTGCAAATATTAACTTCACACTAACATTAGTACAAGAAAATAATAGAGAAGTTATCAATCGATAGAAGTTTCCCCCACACTTAGTCTTTCCTACACTCGGAAGTGGATAAAGAACATAGAATTCGGGAACTTCTATAGACTCCTCTTTGCTAACATGCATAGTATGAGAATCAAATATTTTCAACAACGGATATTTATAATCAAAGTCACTCAACAATACTTCTGAAGCACATACATTCAAGCCAAAACGAGGTAAAGGAAAAGGATCAATAAGCAAAGGTTCAGTCAAACCTTCTAAAGTCTCTTGAATTATGGGATCCTTATCTTTTTCAAAAATTTCTAATGAACTTACCTCTTGTGTATTGTGGTCCTCTATCAAACTTTCTAACTGTTCTTCATTAGTTTCTGCCTCAACAAGAATCTTGGCATCAACATTAAAATATCATCCTCGGAAATTTCAATTGGGTCTTCAACATTATTGCTCAATTCGGTTTCATTCTCAACATACTCCTCTCCGTTTTCAGACTCACTGTAATCAGAATCTTCATCGGTTTCCCAACCTTTATCAGAACGTTGTTTTAATTCCATACGAGTGGTCCTACTAATTTCTTCGAGAAGCTCTTCCGGGGCTCCGTCATCTTCCAACTTGTATAGTTTCTGAGCAAGTTTTCTGACATTCACACGCTTTCCACCATTAACTACAGTAGAATCTATTGAACATGATCTCCCTTTGAATGGGTGAATGATCATTATTAAGATCAAGAGTTGAGTTAACTACACAATTATCATCAAAAATCAGATTCGGAGTTGGAATAACGTCATCACTGGTGTAAGGATTTTTGAAAGGTTCAAAATCATCATCGTATCCCATAGAATAACGTCGCTCACGTTCCTTTTTCAAAGATTTTTTAGCTGCTGATTTTTGCACCTGATGCCCCTTCATCTATCAATTGCTCAAACCTTCTATCAAGTTCTCTCAAACTTGGTAGTCTTACACCATTACTTGTGGTAGAGTTTCTAAACCTTGTCTCCTCCCGTTGAATTGGTGAATGATCATAATTACGATCAAGAGTAGATTTAGATAAACGATCACAAGCATAATTATCCTCCCCTCCTTGTAATTGTTCACTTACATACCTATTATAATGAGATTGGCATGTATGAGAATAATTAAAAGGGTATGTGGAATATTGTTCATAACCAAAGGATTGGTTGTGATTATACTCCCCATATGGTTGGAAATTATCATAGGGTTGATATTGGAAACCAAATTGATTACCATTATAAGCTTGATCTTGTGCACCATACATGGAATACAAGTACCTGAAACAAGATTCTCAAAACTAGGTTAGAAAATAAAATAAAAAAACAAAAAAAAAACAGAAATAAAAATAGAACTAAAAACAAAAAAATAAGAAATCAAAAACAAATAACAATCCGCTATGCCTCCCCGGCAGCGGCGCCAAAATTTGGTCGTGTCGTCAGCCAACCAAAATAATTCAAGTTCTTACTTCACTAATATAGATTAGAGTATAGTAATAAGAG
>JAJJMC010010016.1:579854-609507 GCA_023531435.1 Papaver californicum | reverse complement strand
GTTGTGATTATAACTAAATTATACTAAAACAAAAAGATTAAAACGAATATCAGAGATAAAGAACATTGGTTAGAAAGTTCATCTTCCATCTTCCAACATGTTATCAACCGAATCATACTCAACATTCATGCACTCTCAATATCAATAACCCTAAAGCATCCTATCGCAGGCTTACTCCGGAAAAACTCCTATTATCATCAAAGGCGCAAGAGCCACTCTTTGAACCCTTTTCACCGAATAACTTGGCGCAAGAGGCACTCAAGTTTAACCCAATGAAAGCAATGGTATTTGTGATTTGAAGTTATTCTAAGCAATCCGGCGCAAGAGCCACTCGGATTTAACCTAGGTCACGCTTCTACACATAATCGCATGGCAACATCCCGTCGTTAACAACTATGTTATACCACTTGCAACAAGGGTCTTTTGAAAATTCCGGACCTCAAACCATAGTTAATCAATAGATTTACATGCATGCCCATTTAATTCGCGACTTAAACAAACAAGCAATCCATCATACAAGGCGTTATAAACGGTAGAACATGAACGATATTGAAGAGATTATGAACATATGAGAATGAGACATTCAATTGATAAACATGTTTTCCAACTTAGGACTACATCCCTAACTAATAAGAAAGGTTTAGTTCATCATGGATTTCTCAAAATCCATGGAAAATAAACAAGAAAGCAAGTAAAGCAAACCCTCGGTATTGTGATGATCAATTGCTCTCCAAGCCGTTCTCCTTGTGTTCTTCAAGTGTAAAAGATGTCTTTTTAATGTCTTGGATGTCTCTTTATATAATATCCACGAAATCTAGGTTTTTAATGCTTCCGGGACCATGTTTTCCATGTTTTAGAAGCCCATACACGTGCCAAAACTCCCCATTTTACAGTTGGGTTCGAGCCAATAGCCCAACGTAACTCTGGCACAAAAATATCACCCAAAAACACCCAGTTTTACGGTTGGGTTCGAGCCAAGAAACCCAACCATAACTCTTTCACAAAAATTCGCTTCAAACTTCCTCAGGTTTACGGTTGGGTTCGAGCTAAGAAACCCAACCGTAATTCCTCCTGGATATTTTGTTAAACTTCACTATTTTGATCATATCTCCCTCATCTGGTGTCCGATTGACCTCATTCTTTTTGGGTTGCCTTCATATTTCAATTCTATATAAGATGGAAGTGACAAAATCTTCATGATTTTTCAACCAATTTTACGGTTGGGTTTGAGAGTCTAGACCCAACCGTAACTCTTTCTGGAATTTGCCTTCAAAATCAACATCTTTTACGGTTGGGTTTTGGGGTACTTTCCCAACCGTAAATCTTCCTGGAACTCTTGTTTCAAAGTTGTGTTTCCATCTTTTAACCTCTTCTTTTTATGCCGGAATGAACTCCTTTCATCTTTTTTGGTTGAATATACTTCAAAACTCCTAAGAAACTCATAAACAAACAAATTCAAAGCATATTGATATGAAAACTAACAAGAAATCAATGCATTAGAGTATCCAAATAGTGCAAATAATGCACCTATCAGGAAACAAATCTAAACTAAATTAATGGATTTCTTTGCACCTTTTTTAAGCTACTTGTTTTGCAATAAACAAGTAAATTAACCAAATAACTCCTAAGAGCAAGGACTATGTGTAGTAGCACTAAATCCTACTATTGGGATTATATAGATCTAAATACTTAAGTATGGATGCAGAATAAATAATATAATTGCAAAGTGTAAGAGCAAAGTGCAGAAAGTAAGGATACACAAGGATTTTACGTGGTTCAGTTGTTAATAAAACCTACATCTACGGGTTTTGTAATATTGGTGAGTAAGATACAAACTTTGATCTGTTTACATATAAGATTTATCTATCTCTCAGATGATCTTGCAAATATGGTTTATCTGTTATGATCTCTCTCAACTTGTTGGGTATTTCTATCTCTCAATTTTGATCTGCCTTGAACATGAACAACTGATCTCTTTTTATAGCCCAAGCCCTGTCTTGTTGAGCGAGTTCGAGAAGCCGAAAATTTGCATCTCCACTGAGACTTTTCCGATTTCGAGGCACAATTTTCTCCATCTGTCCACTACCGATTTTAGTATCTCCCGAGGTCTTCGCTTGAAGGAGAAAAATTTATCAAGCCCAGGTCGGGTGCAGTGGTTATGCATGTAGGCTTCGAGGAATGCTCGAGAAAGCTCTTTAAAGTTGTTGATCGATCCTTCAGGTAACGTATCATACCAAGCTAGAGCTTCTCCATTTAAACTTGCAGGGAAGTACTTGCACATGACTACATCTTCACTCTCCCACGTCAGAAGTAATAATCTATAAGATCGGATATGCTGGACGGTATTTTTGTTTCCTTCGAAAACGAAAGCAAAGGTTGGCATAATACACTTTGGTGGTATGGGCTCATAGAGCAATTCGTATGACAGAGTTGATCTCTTTTCCTCGGACATGATCTCGGATAACCTATATGCCTCTTCTCTGCCTTTGGATGCCTTCACCATACTCTCGAGATCGCTTATTTTCTTTATTATTTTATCTTTTTCCACGATATCGAATCCTCGGATGGGTTGCAGAGTTTCCTTTATTCGTTGATTCATTCCGGTGTGAGCTCGATCAGTATTATCTTGGTTCTTGCTTGTTACGTCCACCTCGTATACTATCTTCGGCCTCGGTTTGTTGTTTTCTCGGAGTAACTCCAGATTCTTTCTCATCATATCCTCTACCATTTTGTCTTGCTCTTCCTGTCTCTTCATGACCTCGGCCAGAGTGGCCGCCATGCTCCCCTGATCAGATTCGAAAAGTTTACTTTTGCCTTTGTCATGCTTATTTTGGATTTTTACATTACCCTCTTGGTTTTTTTCCAATTCCATCTTTTTCTCTTCCTCTTTCTCGTTGCCTCCTCTTACGAGCCAGTTGTTCTTGAGCTCATTCTTTGGAGGAACTTCTTCCTCTAGCCTTTCTTTATTTTCGTCGTTCTCTAGGATTTGTGTTTGCTCCACTTCGTCGGTGTTCTGATTGATGATCTCGTCCTCGTTAGTTGTGGTATTTATCCGACTTTCGACCCCTCGAGTCATGATGATTCTCCTTGTTATCGTATTGCATTTTGTGTTTGTGTGATCTTTGCTAGTAGTCATTAATGGGATATTCTTTTCCTGCAAAATTAAAGTTGACCTAACGAGATGGGACCTGCAAGTTAGTTAATAAGATTCTTGACTATGTCAGCATCGCAACTATATATATGTGTATGGATCTATCTTTCACTTTTCAGAAAGGAATTCTTTGACAAACAAAAAACTGTCTTTTCAGAAAATAGTCAAATCTATGTTGTTGGGAAAAATATTTTAAGGTTTTAAACTTTTTAAGGATCTCTAAAAATAAAGAAACAAATGCTTTAGGAATTATTTTGTCGTTGATGATTAGTATTAAATGCTTAATAATTAATACGATGATGTTCTCCTTGATTCAAGAGAAGAGTTTTAAGTAGGCTTTTTCGAAGAATTACAATAAAGCTGTGAGCTGGTTTTCGATCTAGAACTCTCCTAATACTGATTTTTCTTAAGAACTTTCCGACTTACTTATGTAAGATGAAAAGTTGAAGACAGGACCACTGAAATCTTTAAAAAAAAAATAAAGGAACAAAAACTTGAAATAAATGTATGAGCTTTTAGATTTGGTAACTGAAACCTTAGATTGAAGGTCAGGCGAGACGAATCTCTTTATTCAGTCCCTGTTTCTAACGCCAAACTGTAGTAGCATTAAATCCTACTACTGGGATTATATAGATCTAAATACTTAAGTATGGATGCAGAATAAATAATATAATTACAAGGTATAAGAGCAAAGTGCAGAAGGTAAGGACACACAAGGATTTTACGTGGTTCGGTTGTTAATGAAACCTACATCCACGGGTTCTGTAATATTGGTGAGTAAGATATAAACTTTGATATGTTTACATATAAGATTTATCTATCTCTCAAATGATCTTGCAAATAGGTTTATCTCCTATGATTTCTCTCTCAACTTGCTGGGTATTTTTCTCTCAATTTCGACCTGCCTTGAATATGAATAACTGATCTCTTTTATAGCCCAATCCCTATCTTGGAAGGCCCAAATATTAAGTATACATTATTCTCCGATCACTGACATTCATCCGAGCAACTCGCTTAACTACCTCTATTATCGTATCCATCCTTGACACAATACCTATTCTTTGGTCTTCCTCTAGCTTAGATAGTCTGTCTTAGCATTTAGTGCTCTCCAACGCTCTCTTTCATTTTCACCGTTCTTTATCTTTCTTCTTTATACGTGTCTTCATCTGCATCTTTGGGTAGATATCTCGATCACAACGAGCACGTGGGTAAGATGATCACATGTTTTCTCAGTTTTATTCCTTAATCTCACTCATCCCCTGGATGTTTGCCACGTGTACCATAGATTTTCTCCCCTCACACTATGGGTTCAAGCATCTATCTCTTTTAAAATGAATGAATGACTAGACGAATGAGGGATTTTCGTACTAGGGGCAGTAAGGGAAAAAGAGGTTGGACGGGTGAAGTTCCCCCGTGTAGCTTTTAAAATTATTTTTTAATAAAAAATACTGGCGACCACTCCAATTAAAAGAGTGTATGAAAATTTTTGGGTGCTTGAAGGAGAACACTCTACCCATAATAGAGTAATTTGATCAATTTTGATCAAACTCCTTCATTTTGAAGGAGAACACTCTACCCAAAACCCTTGCTATATGAAAGAGACATTCCCACCATGCAAGGAGTTCATTATGGAGTTTTCCCCAAATTTCAAAAATGAATTTGGTTCATGGTTAGTCTTAGACATTCAAGCATCAGTAGCCAAAAAAGAACATTTTAAAATAACAAGACATTTGAAAAACTAGACATTTGTGCATTAGATCTAGCTAGAAAATTATAAAAACTAGACATTTGAAAAATAACAAGAACATTTTAAAAAGTAGATGTTGAAGAAAATAGGTTAGGGTTTTCTCAGGGTTTTAACTCATTGACTTGCGTTTGATAGAAAACTGAATCAGTGATACTGATATGATCACAAATCATAATGAAAAGAAATGGAAAGTTGGAAACCAAAAAATGTATGGAAATGGTTACCTCTTAGTCTTGGATGAAGAAAGAGTTGAGAAGAGAAGACCAGTGAAGAGTGAAGACGAATGAGGAGGAAATGCGTTCTTAGAGCAAGGACTATGGGGATTGAGAGTCTCATTCAAAATGAAAGACTTATCAAATTTGACTAAGTTTAGTCCTACTATGGATTAACGGAAACCCCCTTTCATCCAAAACTCAATCGGGATCTCGTTCACATGATAGAGTGAATGAAAGTCTTCATGACACGACTAATTATTTGCCGTTTGAAATAAAGAGAAAAAAAAAATGTCAACTATTTGCCGAGAGAAAAAAAAACGGTCAACTATTAGCCGTTTAAGAGGGGTTTTTTTCAAAGAAATTGGACGGTATTTTGTTAGCCGTCCAAAATAAAAATCTTCTTTTTTGTATTTTTTTACTGATTTTCGGGGCCTACTCAACCAGTTTTGTTAGATTTTTAATATTCTAAATTGTTTTTGGGTCCACACAACTAATTTTTTTAACATATATATATTTAAAATATGGATCCCTTCTATTTTGATAGTCACTCTATCCCATAGTATAATTTATAGTCTATCAGAAAGTCACTCATCCATTTTAAAAGAGATAGAGTGTTAAAACACTATCCCATATCCCTTACTCTTATACGGTGTTTCTTTGGCGGTTGTAATAATAATATGAATATGACCATTATTATACACGTTTAATGGGTAGTACGTAGTGGAATAAGCATTAGCATTTCGGTTACACCCTATACGACTATACCTAATCGAATTCGGGTTTGCATGATGCAGTAAATGAGCTTTTAGTATAAGGCAACGTCCGATCATTTTACTTGACTCATCTTATCTTCTTATCTTCTTATCTTTGGAATAAAGGAGGTGTACAGTTCATTTTTTATAATTTTGACTTTGGACCCATCCGGACCGTCGGGTAGGTTGACCAAAAAATACCAGTCGTTGGATAAATTCTAATAAAAATTCAGTCGTCCGATGGATGGATTTCTGTATGCACATTAGATCTGGACCGCCGACCATTAGCAACGCTTATATTTTGTTGCTAATTATTAGTGGTGTAAAAAGACGTTGCAAATTTAGCAACATAAATATATGTCGCTAATTCGTTCCAAATCTTCTCGTTTACTGACACCTTCCACCTACATTAGCAGCGCATATATATGTTACAAAATGCATATTACAAAACAACTGTTGCTAAAATTATCTAGAACAGAAATAACCGTCTCAAAGTGCAACCAAAAATCTGCACCGCAATAATTCCTTTGGAGTGGGGAATATCGACGCGCAAAGCGCGTGCACGCCCCTTGACTCATCTTATCTTCTTATCTTTAAACGGAATAAAGAAGGTGTACAGTTCATTTTTTTTTATTTTGACTTTGGGCCCATCCGTACTGTCAGATGGCTGACCAAAAATGCATGTCGTTGGATAGATTCTAATAAAAATTCGGTCGTCCGATGGATTTCCGTGTGCAGATTAGATCTGGGTCGTCGACCATTAGCAACGCTATATCTGTTGCTAATTGTTAGTGGCATAAGTCGACCGAAATTTAGCAACCAAAATATATGCGGCTAATTCGTTCCTTATCCTTCTCGTTTACTGACACTTGCTCATTGCAGTCCACCTGCATTAGCAATTTTTATATATGTTACGAAAATGTTACAAAGCAACCGTGATTAAAAATATTTGGAATAGGAATAACCGTCTTAAAAGTGTAACAAAAAATCTGCACTCCTATAATTCCTTTGGAGTGGGGAATACCGACACGCAAAGCGCGTACACGCCCCTTGTACATGGTAATGACTGCTTGTGATGGGATCCCAAAACTGATATGCACAAGTTCAGCTGTAGAGTTTATAAACTCTCAAGCATTTGGCATTAGTGAATAACTATGATCTGTACGTAGTTATACAGTTTGTGAACTTCAGTGAAATCTACAATCAGGGCTATTTTTCTAACTTTTTTTACCTACAAATCCATGGTCGAAGAAATTCACTAGCGCACCCATATACTATGAAACACTCAGCGACACACCCAGTTTTTCAAAATTAAGTTTCTCGAGAGAGTTTTTCTCTTTTAATGGCCACAAGTACCCTTCGGGGAAGAGAGATGCGAGATAATCAGAAAATGAAAGATAGAGAGTTGAAGGGGAGATCTGCAACTGAGAGATCGTGATCGAGATCATTAAACCCATTTGTTGCTCGTCCTTTTTGTATCCTACTTTCGATTTCAATTTTGCTTTGTGTTTTTCAATTTTAAATTTTTTTAGGTTTCTCATATCTGTTTTTTTCAACTATAATCTTATAAGCTTCTTAATTTGTTTTTTCTTTGTTTTAATTTTAGGGGTTTTACTGATTATGGTGATATTGTTACAATTGCAGTTTCACAGCAAGAGATTGTTTCGTTATACCAAAGATTATGTCAGTTAGATCGAAGTGGTGGAGGATTTATTTCTGGAAATGAGTTCTTATTTGTCCCTAAATTTGCTCTTATTTGAAGCAGACGGATGACTAAAGTTGAGAATCGTAAATCATCAACCGAAGAGCAGGCTGAAGAAATTCAATCCAGTTTAGACCCCACATGACCGAGCTTTATTATACTTATGCTTCGGTAACATGTTTCGGGGTGTTTTTGGCTGGTAATTCCAATTGGTTATCCATCACGAACATTTAATGTTCAAATTCTTAGCTAGAGATGTTTATGCTAATATCACCAATTTGGGTTTTTCTAACAGGGACTTCTTTCAAAATTTTATTTGTCGAGTCTACCAAAAAATGACACCATATTTACCCTGGTGTATGAGGATGGGGAAGAATACCCTGCAAACTATCTTCCTCAGAAGTTGGGACTTAGTGGTGGTTGGAGAGCCTTTGTCCTTGCACACAAGTTAGTCGAGGGTTGGTTTTCCAATTAGTGTCCTGGAATACAATGATATCAGGTTATTCTCAAAATGGGGGACTATTGGAAGCTCAACTTATTTTTGAAGAGGCTCCAGTTAGGGACGTGTTTACTTGGACTGCAATGGTGTCTGGGTATGTATAGAATGGGATGTTAACGGAAGCCGGGAAAGTTTTTGATGAAATGCCTGAAAAGCATTCTGTTTCATGGAATGCAATGTTTGTTGGGTACTTGCAATATGGGAAGATGGACATGGCAAGGGAATTATTTGAGGCAATGCCTTGCAGGAATATTAGTTCTTGGAATACGATGATTACTGGTTATGCTCAAAATGGGGAGATTGATCGAGCTTGAAGTGTGTTTAATGACATTCCTAGTCATGAATCGATCTCCTGGGCTGCTATTATTGCTGGATATGCTCATACTTGGTACGTATACATACTTTTAGCAAATTGGGAATGCTCGTGATGTGCTTACCTCCATCCAGGTCAATGACCAAGAATAATTCATTAACTTACTTAACGTTATAATTAGGGTGTTTTTGTGTATTTTTTATGTCGGGAGTAATATTTTAAGTTTAGTTCTTTTTTAAGATGTTTTTGTGTATAATTAGGGTCTATAAAGTCCTAATGGACTTATATACCCCATTAGGACTTTCCATGTAACTGGTTAAGAAGGAAGAAGACATTTTTTACTTGATCATTTAAGGATGTTTTATGTTTTGATTTGTAAGCAGAACACTGAAGCTTGGGAATGGGCTGATGGAATAAATCTAGTTACATCTCTTTTGAATCATAAAATTTGTTTGTTTCAGTGTGAGATTCTGATAGGAATCTGAGAATGTGTAAATTTAATTTGTGTTACCTTTTTTTCTTCACATTATGGTTGACTGTATATGTATATTGTGCTTTGTAATAGATTTTCATTTTAATATATTATTATGTTTACGATGAACAAATAATCGTACTCTTGTTATTGTTAAAAAATTTATCATTCTTTATAATTAAAGGATTTGTAAATTTTTATTTTATTTTATTTTTTGTGGTTATATAATCTGTTATGCAGTTAAAAAATAGCTGCATAATCTGTTATGTATTTAAAAAAAATAGCTATATAATGTATTATGCAGTCACTTATTTGTTAGCATTGAAATCAAACAAAAAATGGATGCATAATATGTTATACAACTATAGTAATGGTTGCATAGCATGTTATGCAGTTGAAAAAATGGATGCATAACACATTAGGCATCCTGTTTTTTTTGTTAGTATTGAAATACAAAAATGGTTGCGTAATTTGTTATGCATCCGAGAAAGTGACTGCATAATTGTTGTATAATGCATTATACAGTTTTTTTGTTGTTAACATTAAAATCAACCAAAACGTTTAACCTATTATGCTATCGGAAAATGGTTACATACCGCATTATGCAGTCAATTTTTGTGAGCACTGAAATAAAAAAATGGCTACATAATCTGTTATGCAACTATAAAAATGAATGCATAACTTGTTATGCACCCGAGAAAATGACTGCATAACATTATGTAGCGAAATTTTTTTGTTAGCACTGGAATTAATCAAAAAATGCTTGCATAACTTGATATGCAGCTATAATTTTTTTTTAATATGTCATGCAACTACAAAAAATATCTTCATAACCTGGTATGTAATTGAGAAAATGATTTCATAATGCATTATGCATCAACTTTTTTCTTAGCACTGAAATCAACCAAAAAATGACCGCATAACCTATCATGCAGCTACAAAGATGACTGCATAATGTGTTACGCATCCTTTATGGTGTTTCATAATTCGTTATGCATTTTTTGTTGGAATGTCATTTTCCAGGCATATCCATCGTTTTAGTGGTTGTATAACCAAATTAGTGGATGCATGAACAAAGATATGATTGCGTAATGTGTTACACATTTTTTGCGGCAAGGTTGTGAAAACGCGAATCGTGAAGTGACTCGTTTTCCATGTTGAATCATGAATCGTTGATTCATAATCAATATACTTATATATATTAAAATAAAGTTAGTTTGAATAATTATTTAATATACATGTCCTTGATAACAATATACATGTAGAATAGCAGTTCATAGGTATCAATGCACTTATATATATTAAATAAAGTTAATTTGAATAATTATTTAATATGCATGTCCTTGATAACAATAGACATGTAGAATAGTGGTTTTTAGGTATGAGTTGGACATAGGAGGTCATAAGCTCGACTCTGGAGGAGGGAATATTTTTTTTAGATAAGGAAAAATGGTCAAGCCACATCAAGAATCGTATGAAAAAAAAAAAAAAATCAACGATTCACTTTGTAAAAAAAATGAGTCAGTGACATAAGTTGACTTGATTTGAAATTTTCTGAAGTGACTCATACGAGTCGAATAACCTTTCTTTGTTGTATCTGTATAATTCATTGTTCATCATTTTTTATTGAAATATTATTTTTAGGTATATATATCTATATTGGTTGCATAAACTAAAATATGGATGCATAATGTGTTATGCATCCTTTATGGTGGCTATATAATTTGCTATGCATCTTTTGTGGTGTCTGCGTAACGTGTTATGCATCCTTTTTGGTGGCTGTATAATGGTTTTGTATCCAGTTTTCGAAATCACCTCCGATTTTTTCGTTAAGAATCTAAATTTGATATTGTTTTTTGTACTTGTTGTGTAGAACTTTTTAAAAGCTTTTCTACGAGATATAATTTGTAAAATTCCAAGACACGGATTTTTAGATATGTTATATTCTGGTTTACTTGATAATTATACCCCTAAAAAAATTGGATGCATAATTAGTCATGCATACACTATACTGAGGAGAGAGAAAATCCGAGATTTCTTTGTTATTTAAGTAGAACAATTTAAGGGTACTTGTATCTTCTTCTTTTTACAATTTTGAATAATTATAGGCCTGACAATAACTAGAAAATATTTTGGGTTTGTAAATAGGAAAAATAATTATTTTGGGCCAAGTCTAATTTTCCCAATAGGAGCTTCCCCACCGAGATATAGTTATATAAAAGGTTAGCATCTACTAGAGATGAATATGGTAATGGAGGTTATCGGGAACTAGGGAAGTATCATTCTCTAGTCTGGATGTTACATGAATGTGTGATGGAGTATTTCTTATCATCATCTTGTATCATCATTTGTTGTGGTGTATGATAAAGTATGTTGCCCGTATAAAGAGGCAGGACTATGTATTTCTAAAATGGTTGTTACAGACAAAACAATGCTAATGAAGCTTTGGTGGAACATTAAAACTTCTAACAAGGTTTGGGCAAGATTCTTAAGATCTAAGTTTGAGAACGTAAATGACGATATTGTAGACTACAGCTTGAAGTATTCTATTTTACCGGACATTGTTGGGTTTATAGAGAGGTGGAAATGCATACTTCTTTCTATTTTGACGTATGGTTTGGTGATTCTTCTATTGCTGATCGCATTGGTATTCCTAGTACAGCTAATAAATTTCTAAACGTGAAAGTGGGAAATTTGATTGTTAACAATGATTGGATCATTTCGCAAAATTATCAAAATGTTTTCTTAAGTGCAGGTCTGGATATTAATGAGTTACCAACTCCGATGGGAGGGTATGACGTGCGAGTTTGGATGCTAAACATTAAGGGAACTTTTTCAGTTACGTCTGCAAAGGAATTGGTGCATGTGTAACAACCAATTTTTGGTGATTCAAAGCTTTTATGGAGGCCGGATGTACACCCATCTTTGGCTGGACAAAATTGGAAGATTTGCAAAGGTGCGTGTGCAACAATCGATAAAGTTAGTAGTAGATTCAAGTTTGAAGCTCCAAATAAGTGTTATCTTTGCAACAACGCTGAAGAGTCTTTGGATTATATTATTTGGCATTATAGATTTTCTACTAAGGCTTGGAAATGGGATGAAAGTATTTTTGGCTTAGTTCCATATATGGTCTTATCTACGACATATAAAAGTGCTAAGGGCAGAAGTAGAATGATTAAAGATTTGTGGCTTGTTATTATTCTTGTGATTAGATATGAATTATGGAAGCATCGTGATAGTATTGTTTATGCTAAAAAGAAGTCGAGCTGGTTGTTTTTGAGGAAGATGATTTTTCAGCTTATTTATGAATATTCAAGGCGTCTCAAAGGTTAGATGAGTAATACTGGTGAGGATTTGGGAATCTTAAATTATTTTAGAGTTACCTATATAAAAATCAGACATAAAGAGCCAATTGAGTGCCAATGGAAGCCTCCGGAACAGGGTGAGCTTTTTTTGTGTTGTGATGGTGCCGCAAGGGGGAATCCGGAAGTGCCTGGAGTTGGAATTGTGGCAAGAGATTATACTTGCTCGGTTATTGATGCGTTATGTTTTGGTTTGGGAACTGCAACAAATTATCTTGCGGAGCTATATGGGGTAATTGTAGGTATGGAATGGGCTTCAAGATGGGGTTTTGATACCATTATTAGTCGGTAATATTCTGCAACCAATTATCTTGTGGAGCTATATGGGGTCATTATAGGTATGGAATGGGCTTCAAGATGGGGTTTTGATACCATTATTAGTCGGTCAGATTCAAGAAGTGTAATTCAAGCTTTGACTAGTACGAATCTGCCATGGTTTGTTATTCATAGGTTGTATGCTATTAGAAGAAGATATGTGGTTGTTCGTTTTGAACACACATATAGAGAGGCTAATTTTGCTGCGGATTTGATGGCAAATAAATGATGCTTATTTTCTAGTGTGGTGAAGGATTGAGTTTTGATGGGATACCGGAGTTTCTAATTTCTGTAGAATACCCAAATGTCTTTTATTATAGATTTAAATAGTTTATAAGTTTTGGGGATCTTTTGGCCTCTTTTCTTGTAAACTTTTTATTAATACATCTTTTGACTTATCAATAAAAAAGTCCACCCTTGAGGTGTCTCGGTATAATAGCTCTTTAAGTTAAAAGTGAGCGACTAAAACTAAGCTTCCTACAAATAAGACGTACAGATTATCGTACAGGATGATATACCTCTAGGTTAGGTGATAAGCAGTTTGAATGCGGGGGCAAACTGGAAATAAATATTCACAATTCGAATATTTAGGCAGGAA
Organism: Papaver californicum; assembly: GCA_023531435.1. Taxonomy (NCBI): domain Eukaryota; kingdom Viridiplantae; phylum Streptophyta; class Magnoliopsida; order Ranunculales; family Papaveraceae; genus Papaver; species Papaver californicum. The sequence goes on along the minus strand of JAJJMC010010016.1, from coordinate 596,381 downwards.
ATTTTCTTCGCGTTCTAGATGTATTCCGAACTCGAGATATTTTCCTTGCCAAATCCCCCAAATTATCGCAGAAACTTTGGTTGCAACAAATACTAACAAAAGGCTAAAGGCAAACTAATAACTCACAGATACCACCATTGGTATGGTGATAGTGACAATGATTCGGCAAGAAGAAGCAATAGAAATAATCAGAACATAAAATTCAATACGGTACCACACATTAAATACTAATAAACTACGATAGAATTCACTACGATACCCTGATAATTAGTTGATGTAATATTGTCAATGATATAACTAGCTAAGCATCAAAAGCAGCTACTAATAAACTGAAGGACAGATACAAGTTTAGTAACTGAAAATGGGTTTATTGTCCAAGATTCCCTAAAATATGGTTCTAGTGGACTTGTAAAAATTAGGGATGGGTGAAATGGATACAAAAAGAATTAGACAATTATGTCCCTCACTTTTATAGTTATTTCTTTTTTATCTTTTCTCTCTCCAATTAAAAAAAAATCACAAAAACATTCATAACTCTCAAAATATATATCCAATTTTAATAAAACTTATATTTTTGGAAAGGATTTTAAATTATCTTCAAAACAAGATCCATTGTTGATAGTAAATTTGAAAGTTTTTTATTTTCGAACGAAAAGAGCTAGGATGAAACTGGTTACATCCTGAATTAAAATAAAAAGAAAAATTTATTCAAAAAATAGCTTGGATGAAACTGGATGCATCCTGTTTTAAACTAAGAAAATTAAAATATTCGAATAATAGCTAGGATGAAACTGGTTGCATTCTGGTTTAAAATAAAATTAAAGAAAATATTCAAAAATAATAATGATGAATCTGTTTGCATCCTAACTTGAATTTGTTTTCATCCATGTTTATACTAGTATGAAACTAGTATCATCATGCTCAAAACACTCTCGAAAAATCGGTACATGGCTCAAAAGTGTTTGAGAAGAAGAAAATAAGCTAAAAATAATAAAACAGGAAATATGCAACGTTTTTTTGGTGTTACACATTAACTGTTGCAATGAAGCTAAAGATAAACGTTGCAAAGATGAAGAACAAACGCTACTGATTGGTTGAAGAAACCGTTGCAGCTGAAGATAAACGTTGCAAAGCTGAAAATAAACGTTGTTGATTGGTTGAAGAAATTGTTGCAGCTGAAGATAAACGTTGCAAAGGTGAAGAACAACGTTGCTGATGGGTTGAAGAAACCGTTGCCTTTTCTCTGTTCTTCCCGTGTTCTTCAGCAGCAGCAACAAAAAAAATTATGAATTGATTTTTTTCGCTCTTTTTAGCTTCATGAGCTCGACCCAACCTTCCTAACCTCTTTTGTGACTCAACCAAACCTTTTTATACACCACATGAGCAAGAATTCTTTTAGAAAAATCCTCCTTGGAAATTCTGGCTAAAACTCTCCCGATTCCTGCTTGTTCCCGATTCCTCCTGATTTGTTGAGGTAGACATGTGCATTAAGGCTTGAAGTTCATTCTCTGTTTGCTTAAAAGAAACCCCAATGATTGGTCCAACTTGTGTACCGTGAGGCATCAACAAATGAAAAGTGGTCTTTTGTAATTACCGATTGGAATTGAAGCTCCGACATGAACGGGACCAACTCGTTAAACAGACATGAACGAAGACTTAAAAAAAGTCATTTAAAGGGTATATTAGTCAGTCTAATTATATTTGTCCCCAAAAACTTGGGTAGAATATCCAAATTGGATTTTAAAAGAGTATCTTTGGAATCTTTGGGTATTAGAACAGTATTTATGTTTACTTGTCTTCTAAACCCATACAATCTAAACTATGGGTTATTCAACCAATAAACTAGTTTTATAACCCAAATTCAACCCTATCTAGGGACATTTTAGCCAACGTGTTTATCTCAATCAACAACAACTAGTAACTTATGTTAACACCACCACAGTAGTTCCAAGCTTATCTAATTCCTAGGTAGATAGTAAACTGGTAATCCAGTTAATATTCACCAAGTTAGATGCACAAGCAAACTTGCCAGAAACCCCCTTTCATCAACTTAATAGTCCTTGTAAGCCCGCACTTCACCATATGCACAAGTAGAAAGAGATTTCATTGCACTGTCATGGATGGATCAAATGAAAGACAAAGATAATATCGAATAATCTTACCCCTGAGATTCACTCCCATGTTCGCTTGAACATAACCTTCCCGGTTATATTCCTATAAAATGGTAGGAGAAAAATATAAAAAAAAAATTTACAAATAGTTATCTAAGTAATGGTAGTAGTAGAAGAAATCAAAAGCAAATTGTAGGAAATATGGGAGAAGCATATTGTGGAGATTATACCCTAGGAACATAGCGGGCCTCAAAAGAGTCAAAGTTACACTTGAGCCCCTGGACTTCATTCCATAATGGCTGCAAGTTCTCATTCCTTGTTCTCCAATAGCCCTCAACCTGACCCAAAAAAAAATAGCAGTAATTAGTACATAATTAAACATTACGGAGTGATGTGTTTTAGAAATAGTGGTAAAAGATTCGATACTCAGACTTGTGAAGATTTGATTTTTAAATCTAATTTTTACTACTAAAATTAATGAAGATTAAATTAAAATTGATTTAAGATTGAAAGACTGATACTAAGGATTCCACCATTAGAAAAAATTTCAAGTGATTTAGTATTAATAATTATCTTGCAACTCATACATTCAATTGATTTTAAATATTGCCAAAGTTAGATTTTCAAAATAATAGTTGTAAATCAAAAGTATGAGACATCAATAGACCTAAACTAAGCATGACCCATCAAAAGAAAACAAAACTAATTGATAAAAATCATTATTTCAAATTTAATTCAAAGCAAATAATGTAAAATAATTGCAAAAATTAATTAGATAAAAATATACCATTTTATTATTGGAAAAATGGCTTCCTCCGTCGCCTCAGCAATGGGGTCTAGCTCCTCATGTTGTAAACACTCTTAAGATGTGCATTCATGGCTCAAAAATTGTTTACAAAGATGAAAATAGTGTAAAACATGGAGTTTGCAACGGTGGAATGGTGTTGCACACAACTGTTTCCATTGTTACAGAAGAGAAAGTGCTTTCGCTGAAGATAAATGTTACTGTTCTGAAGATATCCGTTGCAGATGGGTTGAAGAAACCGTTGCAGCTGAAGATAAATGTTGCAAAGACGAAGATATATGTTGTTGTTCAGTTGAAGAAATCGTCGCATATTCCATGTTCTTCACTACAGCAGGAACACTTTTTTTTTCTTCCTGTTTTTTTTCAATCGAAGTTTTCCTTTTTTATTCGATCTCTTCACTATTTCTATGTTCAGTAAACCCTAGAAAGTCTTCCTTAATCGATAAGGATCCCACAACTCTATAAAATAGATTCAAACTCGTGCAACTCCAAATAAGAGAATAAATCTCTTTTCCGGCTACAACTCAACATCTCAACCTGTTTTCCCGGAAGAAAACTCCAGACCTGACGTGTATTGATATGTTTTGACTATTCCTTCATATACATAACTTGAAATCCACTTATGATCCCATAAAATTCGCTTCCCAGAGAAACCGAACCCTTTCACGCGTAGAAGATGTGTTTCCTGCCAATTTTGGATTTCAAACAAAAAGGAGTGGGTGCCTTTAGTAAATCTGATGGGTGCCTTTGCCAATTTTCCAGGGTGCCTTTAGTAATTTTTTGAGCTAATTTTTCCATAAAAGTTTATTTCTCAAAAATACCTACAAAGACATAAAAACCCATAATAAGTACAAAATCAAGCACTAGTAATATAGAGAATTAAGCACAATTTAGACATAAAAATGTTTCTATCAAATACCCCCAAACTTATTATTTGCTAGTCCTCAAAAAATCTAATCTAGAAATAAATAAAAATCCTAACTCACTTTCGCAGGAATCGCGACTACATTTAGCATATGTAATAAGCCTTTAAACCCCTAGGTATCCCTAGTGGACGAGTTTTGTCTCGTGGGGGTTTACAAGAGGTATACCCACAAAACCTTTACTCCAAACCCTTGCTACTTGTGAGCGATTGAGGGTAAACACTAAACAAGCTATTTAATTGACATACAAAATTCTTCGGCTATGGGAATCATTACCCTATATGAGTCCAATTGATGTACACGAGTGTGCACTCAACATACTAAAATTCATATATAAGAAAACAAAGCTCTACTTAGATAGTCGTTCAACCACGATACTCAGAATCTATCTAAGTACAATCACATGAAAAGATTTAGAAGATGAATGTGGACAAAATGAATTTTGCGCATGTTGACTAAGGTGAACGGTGTTTCCCATATCTGTCTGAAGGTCAGTGCCAGGATGAATCCTAATGGATTGACATACGCTCCCACTGGTCTTACTCCTTATACTAATATCGACTCAGCTAGTATATACAAGGGTCCCAGCGATCGATTTATTGAAAATAAAATAATTATTTATTATTTTATTAAATGTACTGACAACATGATTGGATCAAATGAATCCAAGCGCATGCTCCTTATCATCATCTTAAGTGATAGTTCTCATGGATCCTGCGTTCCACGCGTGCTTAGGCGACTGAGACAGGGAGAACACACACATATTGTTATCAAAGTGTCGATACTCGATTATATATATATTATTTATTTATTTTTGTCTGAATAATGGTCTAAATAAAGGGGCAATTGCTTCGATTTGAATTATCCGGAGGATGCTTGATCTCAAACACTCTACTTCATCCTAGCGGTGATAACAATTCGATACTGGTGCCCCACCAAATCACTAAGAAAAACAAAAATTGCAGAATTAAAACCAGAAGGTGATATGGTCGAGATAGACTCCGAGATACGGTGACAACTATCATGTTATTTCTACCACCTGAGCTAGGCATCCTTTTATAAATAGACCATTTAGCTAGGAACACCAATTCCTATAGAAAAAGAGCTAAGTTTCCATCTACCTAGAATGGTTAGTATCATCCTGCATTATTCAAAAGTTTCTAAATTTTGGAGTTTTATTATTGCACTAAAAAGTTTCACCCTTACCCCTAAACTTAAGTCAAACAGTGTCCTCAATGTTTTAAAATAAAGAGCAGTACCAATAGATAAGTAAAAAGAGGTAAGTCAGAAAGATAGTACCTGGGTGAAGCGTAACAATCCTTCTACGGATAAAAAGACAGAAAATAAAAACCTAAAAACAAATAATAAAAACCTACAAAAATTTACTAATGTACATAAACAACCTTGATGGTCAATCAAGGTAAACAGGGTCCTCCAGAGGGACCTCCTCAACATCACCTGTAGGAAAAGGCTCTAAAAATGGTTTCAACCTCTGACCGTTAACCTTGAAAGGACTTCTACCATCTTGAATCTCAATCTCAATAGCACCATGAGGAAAAAAAGTGTGAACAACAAAAGGACCAGTCCACCGAGAGCGTAACTTCCAGGGGAATAAATGCAAAAGAGTATCATACAAAAGAACTTTTTGACCTGGAGAAAATAACTTTCTTAAAATATTTTTATCATGCACAAGTTTCATTTTGTTCTTACACTCCCTAGCACTATCATATGCATCTTTCCGAATCTCTTCCAACTCATTGAGATGGAGTTTCTTGTGAGCTCATGCCTTGTCAAGTAGAAAATTTAACTGCTTTACATCCCAATATGCTCTATGTTCTAACTCGACGGGAAGGTGACATGCCTTTCCAAAAACTAGACGATAAGGTGACATTCCAATGAGGGTCTTAAACGCAGTACGGTAAGCCCATAAGGCATCAGTAAGCCTCAATGACCAGTCTTTCCTATTTGGATTAACTGTTTGCTCTAGAATACGTTTTATCTTCATATTGGAAACCTCCACTTGACCACTAGTCTGTGGGTGATATGGGGTAGCTACTTTGTGGGTAATACCATATTTCTTTATCAAAATCTTAAACGGTCGATTACAAAAGTGTGACCGTCCATCACTAATTATAGCTCGCAGTGTACCAAAACGTGCAAATATGTTATCATTCAAAAGCTGGACCACAATCTTGTGGTCGTTTATTTTACACGAAACCGCCTCTATCCACTTAAATACATAGTCTACAACGACAAGGATGTAAAAATAACCAAAGGAATTAGGAAAAGGACCCATAAAATCAATGCCACACACATCAAAGACCTCAATAACTAAAATAGGGTTCAAAGGCATCATATTTCTACGAGAAAGGGTTCCTAACTTCTGGCAGCGCTCACAAGCAACACAATAATTGTGGGAGTCTTTAAACAATGACGGCCAGTGGAATCCACACTGTAATATCTTAGCACCAATCTTTTTAGCACTAAAGTGACCCTCCACAAGCATGATCATGGAAAAAGGAAATAATACTGGACTGGTCACTCTCAGGTATCTCTTAATAATCTGGTTTGGACAATACTTAAACAAATAAGGATGGTCCCAAAAGAAATGCTTTACCTCGGCTAAAAACCTAGAATGATTTTGTTTACCCCAGTGTTGAGGCATCCGGCCAGTAAAAAGATAATTCACTATATTCGTAAACCAAGGTAATTGGGGAACAAAAAATAGTTGTTCATCACGAAAATTATCTCTTACAGGAGGAGAATCATCAGGGGAATCCACAACAAGTCTAGACAAGTGGTACGCTACTATATTTTCTGCACCCTTTTTGTCTCTAATTTCTAGAGGGAATTCTTGTAACAAAAGGATCCATCTAATCAATCTAGGTTTAGTATCCTTCTTAGACAGAAGGTACTTCAAAGAAGCATGATCAGTAAAAACTATAACCTTAGAACCTAAGAGATAAGATCTAAACTTGTCTAAGGCAAAAAAAATGGCTAAATGTTCCTTCTCTGTGGTGGTGTAGTTCAGTTGGGCATCATTTAGAGTTTTGATGGAATAGTAAATCACATGAAGTAATTTGTTTTCTCGTTGTCCTAACACAACACCAATAGCATAATTTGAAGCATCACACATGATCTCAAAAGGTAGGTTCTAGTTAGGTGCATGGACTATAGGGGCGGTAGTGAGTAAGGTATTAAGCTTCTCAAAAGCCTCTAAACAAGCATCATCAAAGACAAACTTAACATCTTTTACAAGCAGATTGCAAAGACGTCTAGAAATCAAGCTAAAATCCTTAATGAATCGACGGTAAAAACCTGCATGCCCTAAGAGTGACCTAACATCTCGTACAGTTTTGGGAACCTGTAAAGTCTTAATAAGGTCAACTTTGGCTTTTTCTACCTCTATACCGTTAGAAGATACGATATGCTCTAAAACAATTGTTGATCGAACCATGAAATGGCATTTTTCCCAATTAAACACTAAATTATTTTCCTTACACCTAGTCAACACTAATATCAAATAATGCAAGCACTCATCAAAAGATGACCCAAATACTGAAATATCATCCATAAATACCTCTAAAAACCGTTCTACCATGTCAAAAAATATGCTCATCATACAACGCTGAAAAGTAGCGGGTGCATTACACAACCCGAAAGTCATGCGTCTATACGCAAAGGTACAGGTAAAAGTGGTTTTCTCTTGGTCTTCTGGGGCAATAACAATCTAATTATAACCAGAAAAAACATCTAGCAATCAATAGTGGCTATGCGCAGTTAATCTCTCAAGCATTTGTTCGATGAAAGGAAGGTGAAAGTGGTCCTTCATCATGACCTTGTTCAATTTTCTTTAGTCAATACAAACACGCCACCCCGTGGTCACTCGGGTTGGTATTAACTCATTGTTATCATTCTGGAGTACAGTGATACCTGATTTCTTGGGAACCACCTAAACGGGGCTATCAAACACCACTGTCTGAAATAGGATATATAATACCCGCATCTAACAACTTAAACACCTCAGTTCAAACTACTTCTTTCATTTTAGGGTTAAGTCGACGTTGCATCTCCCTAGACGGTTTGGTATCATCCTCTAAATGAATCTGATGCATACAAACAGTAGGACTTATACCCTTAATATATGTTATGGTCCACCCCAAAGATTCCTTATAGTCTTAAAGCATGGTCACTAGCATACTTTCATGGTTACGATCCAAGTCGGATGCTACAATCACAGGCAAAGTCTCAGATGGGCCTAAATACACATACTTCAGGGTATCTGGTAGTTGTTTAAGGTCCAACTTAGGAGGCTCTTCTAAAGAAGGAATTAGGGTAGAATTAGAAACTGGTAGTGGTTCGAACTTAGTTTTCCATCCACTACTAGTGTCTATCAAAGGGGTTAAATCTAACAAAGCATTCACCTCATTAATCACATTATCATCATCAAAATCAAACCCAAAGTGGGCTAGGAATTTCTCTAATGGATCTTCTAACAAAGTGTTTTATAATGACTCATGAACTAATGTTCATATCATGTTCACCTCTTCAATGCACGTGTCATCTAGCTCAAGTGGTTGCTTACTAATATTGAAAATATTCATCTCAATAGTCATATTACCAAAAGATAAGTTCATAATACTATTTCAACAGTTAATTATCGCATTAGATGTAGATAAAAACGGGCGACCTAATAGCTCAGGTATCTGATTCTATGGGTCAGGGACAGGTTGGGTATCAAGGACAACAAAATCCACTGGATAAATAAACTTATTGACCTCAATAAGAACATCCTCTATGACACGACGAAGAATTTTCACAGACCTATCAACTAATTGTAGTGTTATCTAAGTAGGTTTCAAATGACCAAGTTCTAGCTGGAGGTACACATGGTACAGAAGTAAGTTTACACTAGCTCCTAAGTCAAGTAACACTTTCTCAACACAGTAGTTATCTATTATGCAAGAAATGGTTGGGGACCCTGGGTCTTTGTACTTAGGAGTTGTATTGTTTTGGATAATTGAACTCACATGACTAGCTAAAAAGGTTTTCTTTTGTACACTAAGCTTTCTCTTTCGCGTACACATATCCTTAAGGAACTTGGCATAAGTAGGAATCTGCCTAATTGCATCTAACAATGGAAGGTTGATAGTGACTTGCTTAAAAACCTCCAATATGTTGTTAAAATTGGATTCCTTCTTTGTTGGTGTTAACAGTTGTGGAAACGGGGCTCTGGGCAAAATCTGGCTTATAAGGAACTGCACCGGGCTCTTTAGAGACTTCATCATTCTCTTCAGTTATTGGCTCAGAAGGGTGAACTACAGTATGCTCACTATCAGGCATGGTTACCTTGTTTTCTACCACTTTACCATTCCTAAGGGTTCTAATTGAATTCACATGATTCAATGATTTCTCACCAGAAGATACTTCATGAACTCCTCTAGGATTGGGTTGAGTTTGACTAGGAAACTTACATTTTTCTTTCAAAGACTCATTCAACTGACTAGCCTGAATCATCTTTTTATTGTCTTCTAAATTTTTTTCAACCGATTGTTGAAACTTAGCAGTGTTATGAGATAAAAAGGTGAAAGATTTTTCTAAACTCATTATCTTATTATCTGAATGGTTCTGAAATTGTGTTGGTCCTAAAAGATTCTTAGTATTGCCAAAACCTGAGGGAACCTTAATATTACTAGACTGACCTTGACTCTGGCCCTTAGACCAAAAAAGGTTAGGATGGTTTCTCCAACTAGGGTTATAGGTTTCTGAATAGGGGTCAAACTTATGATGATTATCAAATCTAGTGTTATTATAAAGAGCATGGGCGTGCTCTTCAACATTATTCCCTTCCCAAAATGACATGGGCTCAATTCCACAACTAAATTGACTCACTTCTAAAGTTTCTAACCTTTTTGATATAGCTGTTATTTTGGCATCTGATTTCAAGATCCTTCTATCCTATTGACATTTACTCTACTTAGAAGAATATTTTTTTTGGGGCTCCCTACTATTTTCCCATTGCTGGGTTTTTTAGGCGATTTTATTCAAAAATGTCGTCGCACCATCAACAGTTTTATTTTCAAACCCACTTGTGCATAAAGGCTCAACCATGGTTATTGTTGAATAATCTAAACCCTCGTAGAGGATCTGAACTAGCCTTATTTTTTCTAAACCAAGATGGGGACATTGTGATAAAGTCATTGAACCTTTCCAAATACCTATATAAAGATTCTCCCTCTTATTGAGCAAATGTGCAAATCTGCTTCCTAATAGATGATGTTTTATGCCTAGGAAAAAACTTCTAGAAAAAGGCAGATGTAAGTTGTTCATAGGTTTCAATGGACTCATTAGTCAAACTATATAGCCAAGATTTGGCTTTGTCACTTAGTGAAAAAGGAAACAATCTAAGTTTCAATGCTTCATCATCTGGGTCCTTAATCCTGATGGTACTACATATTTTCTCAAAATCCCTAACATGGAAATAGGGTTTCTTTCCCTAAAAAGATTTGGAGCATATGTATGGTCCCAGGTTACAACTCATAGTTTGCTTCAGTTTCAGCTAACTTGATACATGATGGACGAGAAGTCCTAGTCGGATTCAACAAAGTTTTTAAAATTGTCATTGCTGGCACTATCAATGGACTAGGAGTAACTTCTTCACACAGTGTCAAGTTCTCAAAATTGAAATTTCCAAAAGAACAAGGCCCTCAAAAGAAGAGTCTTCGATGTCCTCGTTTCCAGGGACATAACTACTAGGTTTGTCACTAATCAAACGACCTAGAGTTTCTCTTTTCCAAGATCGCTCAATGATGATTTCAGCGGTCTTGGCATACACTAAAAAAAAAATCCTAATTGGAAGGGAATTCTAAACAATCACAAGCAAGGCTGACTCAACCAAATCAAACCTATTGAATCTAGCAAACAAAAGGCATGATGGCCCCACTTAGATTGTTTCTAAACCATCTTCTATTATTTCAAAAGGCAACTAGTTACAGGTTTAGGAAATCTCTTAGAACAGTCCGAATTAGATTAAGTCGAATAGAAACATGATAAGCTCTAAGGAGTTTTGATAAACCTGTCTCTTTGGAAACATTTCCTTGGGTTACAAGGCGGCTCGAATCTTCTTAAATTAATCTTCCTGAACTTTGAGTTAGGCTAACAGAGTAACCAATTTGGTCCTTTTGAATGACTTTCCTATAAGCTCGTTACCTTATCGGTATCTTTCTAGTCAAAATTTTAAGATTAGGTTCGCGTTTGGTAACATTTTCCTAAGGCGAGCAAGAAGGAAACGGTGATGAAATCCGAGTCCTTATCTTGTATTGCCAGTTCTTGTCCTTTACTATAAAATAAATATGTATTCAGTCCTCAATATATATACATTACAAAGGAATACATAAAATCCACTTGGAGGGGTTTCTTAGATTGATAGAGTGTTACCTCCTGTACCAGACTGGCGATGAACCGTTGAAGTTGGCTCGGGCCACTGACTTCTTTGTCAGTGTACGAACCTAAGGGGCTGAGACAATATCGTAATTGTTGTCTTTCCTTGTGCAGTTTATATTTAAAAATAATAATAATGTCCAAAAATGTCCCAAGATGTCCAAAAATAAAAGAAAATTACAAAAAAAATTAAAGATTTCATAATATAGTTTTACTAAATTAAAATAACAAATAAAAACCCTAAAAAATAAAATTAAGTAAAAATAAACTATTTGTCTTCTTTTCCATTCTTTTTGCTTTAACTTTACTCCAAGTCCATCACCAAAATCTTTGGTTCAATTTCTTTTCGATTTCGTTCCAAAACTTGTAGCAAAAGAGAAATACCCAAAAAACGTAAAATAGAACAAAATATTAAAAATCTAAGAATAAAAATAATATTAAAAACAAAAATTAAATTAAAAACCTAATCTAAAAACAAATCTGCGTCGGCGGCGCCAAAAACTAATGTGTTTTAGAAATAGTGGTAAAAGATTTGATACTCAGACTTGTGAAGATTTTATTTTTAAACCTAATTTTTACTACTAAAAATAAAGAAGATTAAATTAAAATTGATTTAAGATTATGGAAAGAACTGATACTAAGGATTCCACCGTTAGCCAATTTTTTCAAGTGATTTAGTATTAATAATTATCTTGCAACTCATACATTCAATTGATTCTAAATATTGCCAAAGTTAGATTTTTAAAATAATAGTTGTAAATCAAAAGTATAAGACATCAATATCCCTAAACTAAGCATGACCCATCAAAAGAAAACAAAACTAATTGATAAAAATCATTATTTCAAATTTAATTCAAAGCAAATAATCATAAAAGAATTACAAAAATTAATTAGATAAAAATATACCACTTTATTATTGGAAAAATGGTTCCTCCGTCGCCTCAACAATGGGGTCTAGCTCCTCATGTTGTAGACACTCTTTAGATGTGCATTCATGGCTCAAAAATTGTTTACAAAGATGAAAATAGTAAAAATTGTGTAAAACAGGGAGTTTGCAACAGTGGAATAGCGTTGCGGACAACTGTTTCCACTGTTACACAAGAGAAAGTGCTTCTTCTGAAGATAAACGTTACTGTTCTGAAGATATCCGTTGTAGATGGGTTGAAGAAACCGTTGCAGCTGAAGATAAATGTTGCAAAGACGAAGATATATGTTGCTGTTCAGTTGAAGAAATAGTTGCCTATTCCATGTTCTTCACTACAGTAGCAACACTTTTTTTTTCTTCCCGTTTTTTTTTTCAATTGAAGTTTTCCTTTTTTATTCAATCTCTTCACTATATATATGTTCAATAAACCCTAGAAAGTTTTCCTTAATTGATAAGGATCCCAACAACTCTCCCAAACAGATTGAAATTCGTGCAACTCCAAATCAGAGAATAAATCTCTTTTCCGGCTACAACTCGATTTCTCAACCTGTTTTCTCGGCAGAAAACTCCAGACCTGACGTGTATTGATATGTTTTGACTATTCCTTCGTATACATAACTCGAAATCCACTTCTTATCCCATAAAATTCGTTTCCCAGAGAAACAGAACCCTTTCACGCGTAGAAGATGTGTTTCCCTCCAATTTCAGATTTCAAACAAAATGGAGTGGGTTCCTTTAGTAAATCTGATGGGTGCCTTTATCAATTTTCCAGGGTGCCTTTAGTAATTTTTTGAGCTAATTTTTCCACAAAAGTTTATTTCCCAAAAATACCTACAAAGACATAAAAACCCATAATAAATATAAAATCGAGCACTAGTAATATAGAGAATCGAGCACAATTTAGACGCAAAAATGTGTCTATCACGAAGTCATGTCATAGACTGATTAAAACACATATATCGGTATAATGATGGAATAGAAATAGTAAAGGATTATGGGAAGTAAGACCAAAGTTTTCAAAAACAAAGTATATGAACAAGCACACGAACAAAGACTGCAATATCATACAAGACTATTTTGGATAAGAGAACAAATCTAAAGAATGTCAAATAACCTACTGAAACCATAACGATATTGAGACATTTTCTTACGATACCAATAATTCTAACCTCATTTCCAGGTTTAAGCAGTTAACTATATAGTTCAGGTAAACCCCTTAAAGACCCATCAATAAGGGAACTTAAATATTACCAATCCTTCTTGTAATTCCAATAGATTAACAAAACGAAACTAAACTAAGTTATAGGAAACTCATACATTAGCATGTTAGACAGATTAATATCATATGAACATTGACCAACAATTAAACAATCAGCAGATACTAAACAAGCAAATCAAACCCAATCAGATTAACGACCAGACCTGGTTAGTTACAAGTTGGGAGTCTCCTTGGACAGAGATTCGTTCATAACCTTCATTCATGGCATACTTCATTCCCAAAAGCATTCCACGGTATTCAGCCACATTATTGGTTGCATTACCAAAAACTTCGCTCAATCGACATATCTTTAACAAGACAACAATAAATCAGAAATTTACGCACACACAATATACGTAAAAAAGAAAGAAAGAACGTTGATCATATTAATCGCAATCGAACATACCACACGTCCATCCTCAGATCGAAGTACTTAGGACTGTCAATCTTTATCCGAAATCCGATATCCGAATCCAATAATTCGGGATCCTATAGGATATTATCCGCTATAAAGGATATCGGATATCGGATATGGATATTCCTATCGGATATTAAGGGTTAACGAAACGGAACCGGATAAGTCATTATCCTATAGGATATTATCCGTATCCGATAAGAATGTAAGTAAGGTGTAAACAAAACTAAAAAGTTAATGTTCTTCCAGCTTCCTCCCTCTCGTGTTCGATCTAAAATTAGGTTTTCTTTGAGAAAAACATTTTCCGCCTCTCCCTCTCTCTTCCGCCTCTTCCGCCTCTTCATCCGCATCCACAGGACCACAGCTACTCGTGCTTCATCATAATCACCACCACGACTACGAGGTTCAGGTTACTGGTAACTGGTAAGTGTTTTTCTTCATCACCTTGAAACCTAATTAGTAGTTTCTAAGTGATTGCACAGTTTTCAATTAAAATATACTTGGAACCCTCAGGCATCTAATGATCTGAATTTAACTTGGATGAATTACTGGAGTAACTGGAATCTAATGAAAAACTTTTTCCATTGGGATAATCCTTTGCTCATGCAAAAGAAACCAAGAATTAAAGAATGTCCAAGCTTTCAGTCAGAATCTAGTAGACATGCTGATTTTAGAGACATTGCAGTAATTGAGACTTCAATTGCTTTAAATCAACAACCTCACAATTGGTTCAAGGTCCAAACTTTCAATGTTATGAATTCAGATGAAGACAACATAAAAAAGGAAGAGAAAAACCCTCTCAGCCCCCATAGGATCAATATATGCTTGGAAACAAAACCCCCAGTAGTAACTTGGTTTTAGCAGGAAGCCTAAGAGTCAATGAACTCTTTTTTTTTTTTTTAATCTTCTTGCTCTTTCCCTAGTTTTGTTTTTTTGGTTTGTTCTGGTTTTCTAGTAATCTTCTGTGATCTTTTTAGTTAGTACTTAGCCTAGACTTGTTTGAATTAGATTGTCCTGTTCTAGACTTTGTAATCAATTGTAATCTTATTTTGTTAGTGCTTTTATCTACTATTAGTTTTCTTTTCCCTGTTTAATCGTTTATCTGATATAACCCTTTGTTCCTTGCCTATCTTCAGAGCAGACTGTTATTTGCTATATCATTATTCTTGCAGTCCTATGTTATTTTCTTATTTGCTTGGTGCTTCTTATTAATTTGTTGTTTACTTTCCTGATTATTCAGCTCTACTATTTGTGTGTACTGTAGCTCATTTGTGTGGTCTGCTAGCCTATCTTTCCTTATTTGTTTCTGTGCTAAGGAATTTATAGGAGTCGTGTTGTTATCAAAACTCTCTTCCTTCTGGTTCAATATCTTTAAAAAAATTCCAAGTCTTCATTTTTTGCTTGTTTCCTTAAGCGCTAGTTCATCTATTCCTTGGAACTCAAGTGGGTTCTTATTTCGGTCTAGGCTTTTTATTCCTTCTTTACTCTTATTTTAGTTTGTCTCATATGCTGGTACTTTTGTTTACCTCTTAATTCACCCTTGTGACTCATTTTGTATTTGAATCTGGACATTGTTTTTCTTTCGGAAACAAAGCCCCTTATTCTAAAATAGATTTGTTTATTTAAAAATTCCAGTTTTCATAATTGGTTTATTATTCTTTCTGAAATAGATTTGTGAGAACTGTAGTAAAGTTCTTTTTGATAACATGTTTACTTTTTAAGGTGCTTTTTACATTTGAAAATATTTTTCTTTCAATTCTTTCATGTACATTAATTACTAAAAGATATTGAACTAATATGTGTGATTCTGTTCAATTTAGGGTGATGTCACAAAGTCAGAGAGCAACAACTTCATCAGTTGCATCACATCCACCTTTTCAAGAAGAAAATGTTCAGACCTTGCAGGAAGGTTCGGCAATGAACTCCGCCTCTGTGATTCGTCACAGAGAAGGAGGAGAAGAAGAGGAAGATCCTCTTATAACTGAATCCAAAAAAAAATTGCGTACAACAAGGTCTGAAGTATGGAATGAATTTCAAAGGATTTTTACTACAAAAATTGGAGCAGATGGGAAGAAGGTGTTTGAAGTTAATGGTGAATGCAAGCATTGTAAGAAGAAATTTGAGACATCAAGTGTAAATGGAACCAGCCGCTTGAGAGCACATCTTAATTCCTGCAACAAGAAGCCTGAGAATCAGCCTGGACAAAGAAAAATTACTTCTATCAAAACAGGTAACACACAAACTAAATTAGCTAATTGGAAATATGATCTTGTTGTTACTAGGATACTTGTTGCCAAGATGATTGCTAAACATGATTATCCAATAAATATGGTTGAGCATGAATATTTTAGATAGTTTGTTAGATCTTTGAATCCTGCTGCCAAGTGTTATAGTAGGAATACAACTAGGGAAGACATTATGAAACTGTATGGTGAGTTCAAAGAACAACTACAAGAACAACTTGATTCAATCACATCTAAATGTAGTTTGACAACTGATATGTGGACTTGTAAACATACAAGAAATGGATATTGTTGTGTAACATGTCATTTCATAGATGATGAATGGAAACTGAACAAGAAAACACTAGCTTACGTTTTAGTGCCATCACCACATACTGGAGAAGTTCTTGCAGATTTTGTGAAAGCAG
>JAJJMC010010016.1:545160-579844 GCA_023531435.1 Papaver californicum | reverse complement strand
GTTCTTACAACACACAGAAGCTCTTTGGCTCCAGAAGTTGTTCAAGCATTGCTTTGCCTAGGTGATTGGTTGCCAGATCTCAACCACAATGCTAGTAGTAGTAGTACAGGTTGGTAACTTTCCTTTCTTTTCCTTTACTTTCATGTTACTTGCATTGCCAACTAACAAATTTTAGTTTATTTAAAATACAGATGTACTTTGAAAGTTGCATTGCAGGCGCAAGGTTGTATCTCAATGAAAATGAGTCTTGTTAAGGTATACTCTCATTAATGCATAAGGCAGTAGTAGCTAATGATATATGTTGAACAGCTCCACGTTTGAAACTGGAATTTTTTAATGCAGTTATTAAATCATGCCTTATTGTTGTTACTAATGTGTAGGATCATTCTAACAATAATATCTATCACTTTGGCAGGAACATATATTTGAATGTAAAAGGACCTCATAATTGACGAATTCAACATACACGATTCTTCGAAAGACCTCATATATTTGTATTTTGAATATATATTTCTGTTGACTGTTGTTGAAGATTAGGATTGATTAAGACTTCCTTATTTTATCATGTAATTTTATTGTGTTAGAACTGATTTAGTTTATCGGATATTTAAGTTTTCAGTTAAGTTTTCAGTTTTTTCTTTTTGTGTTACATTTTGCATATTATGTTTCTTATCGGATATTTACCGAATATTATCGGATATCCGATAATCTTAACAAAACGGAATCGGATATGAAGATTGAATGTCCGTCGGATATTATCGGATATCCGATATCCGATAAACTTATTGGATATCGGATATCGGATACGACTGAGTCAATATCCGTTCCGTTAACATCCGTTGATAACCCTAGAAATACTGTTCCATCACCAGCAGGTCCAGGATTTCCTTTGGTAGCACCATCGAACTCAGCAATACACGATTTCTTACTAGACATCTTGTCTTTAACAAAAACAAAGAAAACCCTAGTAAATACTCATTGTAACTCTTAAATGAAATAATTAGATGCTTAAATGAACATATAATAAAATGAAGAACTACATTATTAATAATAACCCACCACCATCAACTCAAGCCCTAAAATGAAAACAAAGATTACCAGTCAACTGCGTAGAGTTTAAAAAGGGACTTTTTTAGAATATATCCCATTTTTAAAAGTAGTTTACGGAATAGTCCCATTTTTCTTCAAACTTACAATTTTGTCCCTTACGAAAGATTCCGTCCACATGTTAAGGGGAGTTAAATGACAAATGGCAATTTTAGGATCACGTGAAATGACCAACATACCCTTTGGCCTAATTTAAACACCGATTATTACAACTTTGTGGCACATCCAAGATCAACGACAAATATTTTGTCGTAAATGAACGGTCAAGATCTTTCGTACAGAGTACATGTGTAACATATCTAGCCATAGAAAATTGACGGCTCAGGATTGATCGTACTTCAACAATCATCTTCTCAACTTTGACTTCTTCACCTTCACCTGTAACGTAAATCCAGTGAACATCTCTAAAAACAGAGTAACAAAAATATCATGATACAATCTAAATCCAGTGAACATCCATTCAATTCATTAAAAACCCTCATAGAAAACATCATTCATTCCACCTAAATCAAAACAAAATACATAAAACATAACCTAAAAAACAGAAATCAGTTCCAGATTTCATAAAACCAAATAAAACATCAATCTGATTCTTAGAATTACGACCCTTCTCCATATTCTTCTGCCCAACTCTATTTGTATCAGACCTCTACTTCCTTATATATTCTTTCTAGCAACTATGTCTGCATCTGTAATAACTTTAGTGGGTCTGATCTTCATCAATGGATTTTCTGGAGATTCATCACTGCTGATGTCCACGTGAAGAAAAAGTCAGAGGGGGTATAGAATGACGGGAAGTGTTTAGAAAGGAACAACTTCTTCAAATCCCAATAAAGCCATCTAAGTTTGATTCTCTGTTGTTGACATGATGAATTCTTCAATTTCTCACAAAGTGAAAGTGAAAACGAAAAGTACAGAGTATAGATCTGAATTGCACCCAGCCCCCTTTTATAACCCATGCATCGAATTCAACAGTTGTAACTCTTGACTTTCTTCTCAAAAATTTCAGCATCTCCCCCAACCATTATATTTTCTAAGAAATTCAGTGTTTCCATCGGCATCTGTTCAAATTCATTTAACTATTGCACCTGTTCAAACCATTGCATTTATTCAAATAAGGTTAATAAGAAACTAAAACACAATAAGGTCATTTTAGGGTATTTCTGTCTTTGTAAGGTGGAAATACTTTCTGAATGTATTTACACTTGGACACAAAATGTACACATCATCTTGGTCCCACTATTTAACTCTGTTGGGCCGTTAAATATGGATGGTGGGGTAAATTTGAAACATCCCAAAAAAACGGGACAAATTGTTAAATCGGGGTAATATTTTGGGACAAATTTAAGTATTTTTGAATTTGTTAAATATAAAAGATATATGAAGTGTTGGAAAATGCATAAAGATTATCCTGCTGGTATTGAAACATCTCATCAGGATTGTCAATCTAACCACAAACCTTTGTTGGCAACTTTGTCTCACATACATGTTTCTCTTAATATGGAGTTCTATGATGTGTGCTGGGAAATTATTAAAGCTGACCTTCTTTCTGTTTTGCTGGAATTTCATGATCTAGAGTCTACTAATTGGAGACTAAACTGCTCGTTTTTAACTCTAGTGCCAAAAAAGGAAGACTCATGCACTCCAAAAGATTTTAGGTCGTTGGGCCTAATTGGAAGTGTGTACAAAATCATAGCAAAAATACTCACATAAAGGCTCAAGAAGGTTATGCCAAAGCTCATCTCAGACTATCAAAGCGCCTTCATCAGAGACAACCAGATTTTAGATGGAGTATTAATAGCAAGTGAGTGTGTAGAAGCTAGACTAAAGCAAAAAGTGCCAGGAATTCTTTGCAAAATAGACATGGAGAAAGCTTTCGGCAATGTAAGATGGTCTTCTCTCTTTAAAATCCTTGAAAAACATAGATTTAGCAGGAATTGGAGAAGATGGATACAGTGGTGTGTTTCGACTTCAAATCTGTCAGTATTAGTCAATGGAAACTCTTCGGAAAAGTTTGCTCCAATAAAGGGTCTCAGACAAGGTGACCCTCTTTCTCCCTTTTCCTGTTAGTTGCGTAAATATTAACTAAACTTTTACAAGTAGCTTCAAGGAATGGGAGAATACATGGTTTTTCAGTTGCAGCAAATGGGGAAATGGTAACTCATCTACAGTTTACGGATGACACTATAATCCTTCTGAATGCTAGCACTCAAGAAGTTAGATCCTTAACGGTTATCCTAATGCTATTTAAAGCACTAACAGGTCTGAAATTGAATCTGGACAAAAGCACAATGACAGGTATTGGCGCAGAGGAAAGCATCAAACAACTAGCTGAAGTGTTAGGTTGTAAGATAGAAACTCTACCAATAAAATATTTGGGACTACCTCTTGGAGCATCCTTAAAATCATACTCGGTGTGGGAACCGGTGCCAGAGAGGATGGAAAAGAAGCTGGCAGTGTGGAAGACTAAATTCCTAAACAAAGCAGGTAGAGTCACTCTAATAAAAAGCACCTTAGCTGCATTACCTACATATTATCTGTATATCCTCACTCTGCCTGCTAAAGTGGAAAACAAGATGGTGAACATTATGAGAAGATTCTACTGGGGCACGAAAGACAACAAACTGAAAATGTGTTGGGTCTCATGGAAAAAAATATGATGTTCCAAGAGAAACGGGGTTCTGGGACTTAAAAATCTAAGGAGTGTCAACAGAACCCTGTTATCAAAATAGTTATGGAGATATGGCAAGGAAAAAAGACACCTGTGGAGAAGAATTGTTCAACAGAAAACCAGCAACAAAGAAGATGATTCAATTCCTGTTGACATGAAAATTTCACAAGGAAAGGGGCGGTGGAAAGGTATTCTCAACGCCAAACATTGGTTGAAAGATAGTATGTCAATAGCAGTCGGAAATGGCAAAAGTTTATACTTCTGGCATGACAACTGGAGAGGGGATGGGGTTCTAAAAGAACTGTTTCCAACTATATGTAGAAAAACAGGAACAAAGTGGAACAACATTGTGGAATGTGTGGATGGACAAGGAAACTGGGAACTCAAAATTGGGGTACTAGCTTCAGATAATGTAAGAGAGGAATACTTCAATCTTATGAGAAAGATTAGTACTCTACCAACCTTTGTGGAAGAGGAAGACAAGATAAAGTTCTTTGATGAAGATTCTAACAGATTCCCAAACAAGAAATGCTATGAATTCCTTAATGCACAAAATGAGACGCACTTAGCTTCCTTCCCCAAGCATCTTTGGCATAAAGAAATTCCGTCAAAGGTATCCTCTCTACTTTGGTCAGTTTTTCATAATTCCTTACCCTCATTATCCAACATTCAACACGGAGGTATAAATGTGTCTGCCTTAACTTGTAAACTGTGTGGGAATGAAGATAAGGATACTAATCACATCATGGGCCATTGTGAGTATACAAGAAAGGTCTGGTTTTACTTCATTAAGGCTTTCAAAATTTCGTGGTCTATGAATGACAATGCGCAACATAATTTTGAAGCCTGGAGTAACAATGTTCTAACAAGAAAGAACAAAAAGCTTTGGGAATGGCTCCCCTACGCAGTGCTTTGGAAAATTTGGTTGGAAAGAAATGCTAGAATATTTGAAGGAAAAAAAAAGACGGAGGAAGACATCATCCTAAAGGTGAAAGCAACATTAATATTATGGGCTTCTGAATTATATTTATTTAAAGGGATCCCTATAAGCAACATTCTGTTCAATTGGAATACCGTGGTCTCTTAATCTGTCCTCTGTTTCTTCTCCTTGTAAGTGACGGTTTTGTAACACATTTGCTTTTTTATATGAATTTAACCTTTTCGTCAAAAAAAAATAAAAAAAATAAGTGGAATAAGTCAGATTTTGGTAACATTTTTCAGAATATTTCTACTATTTTACAACTTATTGAGTGTGAAAATAAAAAACCTGTTTATGTAGAAACTAAGTTCAACTTGTCTCATATTTATAATGAATTAGAATCGGGGTATGTTATTAAAAAAGTCTATTAAAGTCAACATGTAAAAGATAAATGGATTAAAAAATTTGATCAAAATACGAAAAAAATTCACCAATATGCATCTGATAGGAGACGAACTAATAAAATTCATGCTTTAAGGAAAAGTTCTGGTCTCTGGATTGAAGGTCAGCAAGCTTTGAATAAGCTTATCACTTCTCGTTTTTAACTTATTCATCTGTCGTCTAATAATCAGATTCATCCTATGTTTGCTGATATTTTTAGTTTTTCAATATCTGACTCTAATAATCAGTTTCTTTACAAAATACCTAATAAAGAGGAGATAAAGTCTGCTCTTTTAATGATAAATGATTGGGGTGCTCCTAGTCCATATGGGCTACCACTAGGTTTTTATCAACACCATTGGGATTTGTTGGAAAAAAATTAATTCCATGAGTTCAATCTGTTTTTGCAAACAAACATTTTGATCCTTCTATAAATCACACTTTTATTTCCTTGTAAAATACCTAATAAAGAGGAGATAAGTATGCTCTTTTTATGATAAATGATTGGGGTGCTCCTGGTCCAGATGGGCTACCACTAGGTTTTTATCAACATCATTGGGATTTGTTGAAAAAGGATTTGATTCCATAGGTTCAATCTGTTTTTGCAAATAAACATTTTGATCCATCTATAAATCACACTTTTATTTCTTTAACTCAAAAGATGTTTATCCCCAAAACCCCAGTTTATTTTCGTCTTATTAGCTTAAATAATGCTCTTTATTAACTGATTGCTAAAATTATTGCTAACAGATTAAAATGTTTCTTGGATAGTTTTGTTTCTCAAAATCAAGCAACTTTTATTCGTAATAGACAAATTACAGATAATATTATTGTTGCGCATGAAATTCTGCATACAATGATAGATTAGAATGGAACTTCATTATTCATCTTTTATATTTAATGGGGTTTTCTTCATATTTTTGTCAACTTATATATTCATGCATCTCTACGGTGTCTTATGTTGTTTTAGTTAATGGTTCTCCAGGGGAAGCTTATTCCCCTACACGAGGACTTCTTAAAGGAGATCCATTGTCTCCTACTCTTTTTATTTTATGCACAGAAGCTTTATCTAAGTTTTTACTTAATGCACAAAGTTTACATACACTCAAAGGTGTCAAGGTAACTCTTTCTAGTCCATCTTTTTCACATTTATTTTTTGTTGATGATGCTTTTTTATTTACTGATGCTATGATTAGTCAATCTAGAACTATTCTTAATATTTTAGATATCTTTAGTGTCTCTTCAGGTCAGGTAGTCAATTATCAAAAATCTAGAGTCTATTTTAGTAAAGGTATCCCTAATAAACATTGTAAGGTACTTGTTAAGATCTTGAAAGTAGGTAGGATCACTAAAAATGATACTTATCTTGGTACTCCCCTGTTTTATCCATAGAAGTTGAAGCTTTAATTACCAGAATCTTTTAGATAAAGTTTATCAAAGGTTACAAGGTTGGAAATCTAAGTTACTAAATCAAGCTGGTAGAGTTTTTTTAATTAATTTTGTTATTAATGCTATGCCCATGCATCAAATGATGTGTTTTTCTTTACCTACTAAAACTCTGAATCGGCTTAATAGTCTTCAATAAAAATTTTGGTGGCAAAAAAAGGAAGGACACAAAGGTTCTTATATTAAATCTTGGACTAAAATTTGCACAGGTAAACTCTATGGGGGCCTTGGGCTTAAAAACCCACATAGGTTTAATCATTGTTGGGATATTGGCAATGGTGACTACATTCACCTTTGGACTGATAATTATCTTCCAAATGGAACTAATCCAATACCTAATTCTGGTATTCAAATGGATTTTTCTTTAAAATTTGTTGATATTATCACTTCACAAGGTGATTGGAATTTACATCTTTTACATAAATTGTTTAATGATACTATTATCTCAGTTATCCTTATATTAGAACCTCAAGGTGATAAACCAGATACAGTCAAATGGTTAAGGATGGTATGGTCTCGGCTAAGTCTGCTTACAATTTTATATCTAATAGACATGCCCAGATTCGTAGAGTAGAATGATATCTTCATGTTATTCCTATAGTTAAAATTTTCTTATGGAAAACATTGTCTGTATGTTTACCTGTTAGAACTATTTGTGAAAGATTTGTGCCTATTGATGTTAATTGTCCTTTATGTAATCTTTGGATAGATGAATCTGTGGAACACTTGTTCCTTCGTTGTCCCTTTGATGAAGTAATATGTAGAGGTTTTATCACTATATAATATTTTCTATGAAGCTACTAATAAGTCTTTTCATGACTGGTGTATCTGGTGGTTAAAAAAAAAATTTAGGGATCATATTGCTTATGTTTTGTGGTTTATCTGGAAGTATAGGTGTCAAGTGGTATATGATAAAATTTCTCCTAACAATGTGCATCTTTTACATTTAATCTCTACTGAATTATGTAAATTTTGGATTCCTTCTCATACCCTAACTAGATTTTCATCTAAATCTCACGGTTTTTCTTGGCATCCAGGTTGTATTTTTCATACTATTTCACGACATTTGCATAATAATAACATCCTTTATGTTTTCTTTAATGCATATTTTAATAGAACGAGTGGGAAATTTGCTTATAGAGTCATCTATATGATTCACCTGGGTACTATTGTTGACTTTGCAGGAGGGAATGGATGGTGCAGTTCTTCAACAACGGCAGAGTCCAAAGCGTATAGAGAGGCAATCAGATGGTCACGATAATTTGGCAGAATAAACATTGTCTTTCTCAATGACAACATAAATGTAATATATTCCATGCAGAAGAAAATTTTTCTTTAGATTGGAGATCTTCGAATATCTTGCAAGCTGCCAAGGATCTCATACTATATTTTTCAAGTTCTTCTTATGTTTATATCAATCAAAAATGTATTATATTAGCGGATAGGTTCATTAAAAAACTTCTTAGGGTAGATCCTATAGTAATAACTTCTCGTTTTATGAACGTTAATAGGAAGAAGAGTTGGCCATCTTATCTATGTAATATTAATAACACACAACTTTTGTAAATTTAGTTTGCTAATCAATAGTATAAAACACAACGTAGTTATAAGTGGTGGCTGGGATTTCGTCTTGGGAAGTTAAAGGAGGACAAATAGTGGCCTGGATTTCATCTTGGGAAGTTAAGGTGGGACAAAGAGTAGTCAGTATTATAGGATCTGTTTTTAGTTTTGGGATAAATAACATAGTAACTTATATGATAGGTGGGTCTTTTGATCCGAAAGGTTCAGATTCTGCCTGCCAAAACTACCCGCAACTAATAAGTTTCCTACGCTTAAAGTCAGGAAAGATTAAGTAAATAATTGGAAACAAGAAGGGTCATTGGACTGTCAACTTTAATCAAGGGAACGACACTTTCGTTCCAACTTCTTACCAATCGTTTCTCCTTCAAACAGAACGATAGAACCATTCTTGAGCAGTTACAGATACATTGAAGTGTAATAGAGAACTTTTCAATCATAGTACTGTATTGGAATGGAAGTTGATTCCAAAACCCTAGAAGAACCCAATTAGATCAGACATGAAGTTCTTTTCTTAAGAAAAAACAATAAAATCTTACTTCAACATTTCTAGAATGAGTCATGATGTTGGGTTATGAATCAGATGCACTTGATCGAGCTTTATTAACAAGTAATCCTTTCAGCTCTAAAATAGATTCGATTATAATAACTTTGAATAGTGTTAATTTTTTATTTTTTTTATTTTGGACCAACTAATATTGGTTAGGTTTTATCGAATTGCGAACTTTTAATTTCGTATTTTCTACCCTGATGTTAAGGATTTATGTTTGAAGGGTGATGAGATTCATTGATGTTGATATCAGAGTCTTAGCTCTGAATCCTTCACTTTCCACATCTTCACAGTATGAGCAATCTTGGTGGTTGGGATTTCATCTTGGGAAGTTAAGGGGGACAAAGAGTGACCTGGATTTCATCTTGGGAAGTTAAAAGGGGACAAAGAATGGTCAGGATTATAGGATCTGTTTTTAGTTTTGGGATAAGTAGCGGTCCGGATATTTTTAATAAAACCAGATTGGGTTATAAGTGATAGTTGGATTTCATTTTGAGTAAGATATATAGATCTCGTTGATGACTTAGTTCTAAGGTTGGGATTCTTGATAAAACAAGGTTGGGTTATAAGTGGTGGCTGAGATTTCGTTTGGGGATAGATATAGAGCGGTTGTGATGGGTTTTAAGGGGATAAACGAGGACTAGGATCTGTCAATGGGATGCGTAAAGAGTGGTCTGGATTTGTGTAGACAAGTTAGGCTAACCTGTGCAAGCATGGCCCTTGGCTTTCCTAGTGATAGATGGATTAAAACGCTCCCCTTTTGGATTCTCGAAACCAAACCCAAACTTTCTCATAAAACTTCTCAAATCTCTCTATTCTCAGTGTCATATCGGATACATCAGGCAGGCGTTTCAAAAAGTATCAATCTTGGATTTCAGGGATTCGGTTAATCTAACAGAGAATTTGTATAGTGTGGTTCAATAATAGCTTAGATTGGATAAATTCAAGATATTTATAGAATTTGAGTTTGGGTGATCAAATTTGCAGATTGTTATTGGTAGACACGTCTTTTTTTCGGGATTTGATTTGATGATGCTATGTGATTATTGGAGTGGTGAAGATTGAGGATTTTTCTATTAGGGTTTCAACTGTTGTTTTGTGGCAGAATTTGTTGAAGAGAAGTTTGTCAGAATTTGAGATTTTGTTTTCTAATGGCACAGGTTTCGCGTAAACAAGATCTCGAAGCTGAAAAACGCAAGGTATTGATTTAGTTCATTTGGTATTATGAATTGCACATGTATATTCTTATATTGTTTGTAGTAATCTATTGAAATCGTTTTGTGAATTTGTCAGAAGCTTGGATCCGAACTTGTAATTGAGCTAAATTTTGGTCTATTCTTAGGTTTAGGCTATCACTAGGAGTGTTGTAGTTGTTTATTACCATTGTACTGATTCAACTTCTTAGGTAAAAAATATCCCCTTGAAATATTTACATAAACCTCAATAGAGGTTTCTTCCAAAAGTTTTCAGTTTCTGGGCGTTTTCTTTGTTACTTTTTCTTAGATCTAATTGTTTAGATCGAGTGGTTTTTCTGAATTTTTGGTATATTTTTGCAGATTTTGTTGGTACACAAATAATGAGACACAACAAATGAATGAATGATTTTTATAGAAATGGTCTTAGTAATCTTAAGTCAACTGAATCAAACCTGCTAATCACCCTTTATTCAAATATTAGTTTCGTTTTGGGCACATTGGTTTTTCATTGTTGTTGTGGTGTAGGGACTGATATCAAGGCTTGAATACATATCCATCTTTTAGTTACTGGAACTGATCAAGCTTCGTTTACTAGTAAACATTTAATCTAAGTTTTATGTTTCTACGCCTTTGATTCATTTCTGATGTATTGAGGAACAAACAAAGGTTGAGTTTGCACATCCTAAAGGTTATATAGGGACATCAGAAACATCGAAACCCTAAGGGGTTTTCTCAAAGATAAACACCATGCAGTTTCAAGGTTTCCCTAACTCACAGAGATGTTGGTCATAAATCACATGTTTCAATAATATGTACACCTTCAAGTTGTTAAACTGATGGTTTATCATACTTTCTTCTTCTCAGTTACCAAAAGAAGAACGATTTTAAGAGGTATTCAAAATAAAAAACAATTTTAACAGGTATTCAAAATAAAGAACTAACCCAAGTTTTTTTTTTATACTGCAGGTCCTAAAAGTTCGGATTGGTAAGGTTTGGATTTTGCTTCAAATTTTGAGTTTAGTTGAAGGAATAGTTGATGTTTTGAACTTTGTTAGTAGTTCAAATTAAAAAATTATTTTGTTGCTTATTCTCAGGTGAATTGAAAATAAATCAATGGCTATGGTTGAAGCCTAAAAAATACGTCTCCGATCCTTTCAACTTCCCATCAGAGAAGCTATCCAGAAAAAGAAATAGAAATTAAATTGATTAATCCTTTTTTGTTTCTCCAAATCGAGTTAGTTACATACTCTTAAATCACTGTCACTTTTTTCTTCTTTGCTTCCTCTAAAATCATGTTTGATTTCATTTTCTTTTTATATGATTTTGAATTTAAATCAGAACAAACAATTAAAGAAAAATTATGCTTTTTTCATCAAACATGGTTTGATTTTACTATGGATGTTCTGCTGGTTTTCGACAACTCAATTGGGAGGCGATGGTTTTTTTTCTCAATTCTTCAATGGATTATGTTATTGCCATGAAGCTTAATTTCCCGAACATGTATTGTCCATCGTTATGTACCTCATTTTTTTCTTTTTTTTGGGTATTAAACTCCAAAAATTGGAACCCATTATATTAATTACAACAAATTTTGAATCTGATCATTTCTCTTATTCATTTTTACTCTTATTCTCTTTCATTTGTTACTTTGATTATTTCCTTCTGATTATTTTTCCCTCTTCATTTTCAGGTTATTCGAAACAAATAGAGTCGACCCCATTCACTAACCTGTGGTTCTGTGGTCCACAGAAGTATGAGGAACAAGCTCTAGATTGTTGCAAATTGTAACAACTTCTTTATTGCCGGTGGAAATGATTATTAAGAATCATAAATTTTATATCCCACCAAATATGCAACTCATCTTAGGGTTAACCACCTATGGCTTTTGTCCTTTATATGACTTCTAATACTTTGTATGTTCTGTAAATTATCCCTCATTATTGTGCTCTGTCAGGGTTCTCGCACCCTAAGCTTTCAGCGTCGCTTTTTTCTGATTCAATCAAATTGATATTGTCATGCAGGGAAACCTGAAGCGAGCAGAGTTGCACTTTTAGAAGCTCCATTATTTTGTCCTTCCAAGCGGATAGGGGTCTCATCATCATCATGTAACTAATCGGTTAGTCCCTTTGTCGATTTCCTCTTCAGTGTCAAACGTATGACGCTAATTTTAGTCACTGCATCCAAAACATAGATTCTATTTTTTTGTTCTTCAAATATTCATGTGTTTTAAGGCATCTCTTTCTTCATTCGACACCATGCATTATAGATGCATATAGAGTTCATTTCTACATTCACCTACCAAGTAATAGGGCTTAGTCAAACAACAACTCTTGATATGATCTACGGCTCATAGTTTTACTCTCTATTTAATTTCAGTCACCCTGCCCACCTCGCCACACAAATCACAAGCTAACCTTCCCATTCTTAGTCTCCCTCCTATTACCAGTTGCCAGCCTTCAATGAGTTATGCTTCATTCGTTATACTCTCAAACTTTTGATCACATTGATAAATATGTTTTCTCAATTTTGTTATTTAGGATTTTTAGAATTCTAATCTTTTGTGGATTAGTGGACAACGGTATTGTGGTTATAAAACGGTACTACTATATAATGATAGAAGGAAGATATTGCTAAATCACACATGTTTACTGCTGTAAGATGGTGTAGTATAAATATTTATACCGTACACATGTTTACTACTATGAAAAATTTATCGATACTCTTTTCATCCTAACTCAGAGGTTTTTTTGGGCGGTGGGGGGCATCGATGGGAAATGGGAAACCAGTTATTTCATTATTTTTTGTAAGGCCCATAACAATCGCTTGATACATTTGAAATAAGGCTATGTGAAGTTTTAATGTTATTTTATTGTTTGATGGCCATAGGTAAACGCTCACACTCATCAGCGAAGTTGTGCGACTTTGGAAGTGCTAAAGTGTTGTTAAGTTGTTGTAATATTGGGTCATGTGGAAGTCATTTATATTATCGTATCATTATTTTAATCTTTTGAATCTCTGTTGATGTCATTTCCTTCTCTCGGTTTAAATAGGAATCGATGGTGAAGATCAATTGGAGTTTTTGATTTCTCTAATAAGTTTGAATGTGATAATCGATTTGAAGAAGATGGGTTCTGCTGGTAGGCTGGTAGCGATTTGAGCTCGATTGGTGGTTGTAGTTGCTGTGAGTTCCTTGACATTTGGAGCCACTGAATACACTACAACCATTGACATTTGGTCTGCTGGTTGTGTTCTTGCAAAACAACTTCTGGACATGCAGGTATTTTGATTACTCCTGCATATGCGTATTTCCTTAGAACCAAGCCCTAGATAATTCTCAATTATCAATTTTCTTCTCTCCTTCTCTTCAACAGCAACGCCGGCTAACCAGGTTCCAGTGATCCGAGACTTCAGTTCAGTGAGTCAGCTAAACCTTGGGTTCGAGGAGTTTCTGCCTAGGGATCAAAATAAAAGGGAGAACAGGAAGAAAATGGAGTTGTTGTTGTAGAAGATTATGAATGAGTATGAAAGAGATTCAGTTCAAGAATTGGAGAATGAGAAGATGGTGTTTATTGTGGATTATAGGAATCGATGGTGAAGATCAATTGGAGTTTTTGATTTCTCTAATAAGTTTGAATGTGATAATCGATTTGAAGAAGATGGGTTCTGCTCGTAGGCTGGTAGCGAATTGAGCTCGATTGGTGGTTGTAGTTGCTGTGAGTTCTGCCAGAGTTCGTTGTTGAATTGATGGTGATGAAATTAGTGAACCAGAGTGCTCTCTGCCGTGAATAATTGATAGATTAAAGAGATTTAAGAGATGGGTCTGTGTTTGGACTGTTGTTGTAGAGGTGATGAAGATGGGTTATGGGTGTTTGCTCGAGTCTGGTATAGAGAAGAACAAAACTATTGAATAGAAGATGGGTTGTTTATGATAGTGGAGCCAAGAAAGCAACAGAGAAGAGAAGATGGGTTTGGGGAGTATATAAACAAGGTTCAGGATTTGTCTATTGAAAGTAAAGAATGGTCCAAACTTTGGCTGTGGTTTTATGTTTCGGTACAAATTTTTTCAGTTGGTGTTATTTGCTACCGGTGTACAACAACAATGCAGGTTGTAAACTTGCTACTGTTTTTATGTTACCTTCACATCAATTATCAAAACTTGCTACTGTGGTTTTTATTCATGTGAGGGATTGTTGGAAAACAATGGCTAAACAAATGAGTTTTAAATATTTTATTAAAATATAAAATATTGTGTTATTTGGGTTCGAGCTCCTGATCTATTGGTCACTTTATATGTTTTGGTTTTTTTTTCTTTGTTATCTTTTGTGAATGAAATACTTTAGTCCCACATCGGGGAGTTTCCACTTTTTAAATTGTATTAAAAGATTATATAAACAAACCTTTTTCAACTTATCATATTTTTAGAGCGACCAATAGAATAATAATTTATTATTATCTTTTTTAAGTTTTTTGATATTTTTAAGATTTTTCTTGAAGGGTTTTTCTGAGTTGTCAAGCAAGTTGAGTATCTATTACGAGTGCTAGTAGTAGGTCCTCATCCGTTTTGACGAATCACTTCCGTTAAGAGCTAAGTATCGACAACCTTTGTTTATTTGATTTTCTTCATTTTTAATTATTGCACCCAATAAAATAATACGAAGTCTTCTTGCCTCATCTTATCTTTTGTGAGGAAATGAGGATGATCTCCAAAACACAACATCAACAAGAAGATCCGGTCTCCGCAATATACTTAATATGGTACGACCGTGTCCTTATGATTTAGATTCCATACTTCAGTCCTTACTCACCCATAACTTTCTATTTCTACTTTTATGATACAATCACATGAAAATTATAATTAGAAAACTAAATGCTTTGCTTGAGCCGCAAATAAAAAAAAAAGGAAAATTGCAACAAAAATTGAAATATATAGAGGAACCAAGTGAAACGGCATGATGGAGGAGCGGGCTAAACAAGATTCCATGACCATTAATAGGAAGTCATTTCAAGTCCTCATTTGTATGAAGTGGTTACATTTAAAGACTCTTTTATTAGAGCCTCTCATAACAAGTTCAGAGTATATATAAAAAAGTCATGAACTGAATAGATTGGTAGATCAAGTCTATGATTCTTCATAAGAAAAATTATAAAAACAAGTCTATGATTCTTCGTAACATAAATGATAAAAACCAGTTAAATGTACTTACGAAGGGAAATCAACATAAAATACCAATCTCTAAAACATCCTAAATATGAATAACAAAATTGCAGTAAAATTGAAACCTAGGTTCACATATAAACTTCTCAAAAGAATCATAGATAGAACCGATAAGCATTTAAGGTTTACAAGTTATACATTATTGATTAAGAAATAATAAATTTTAAGCAGAACTATTAAGATTAATGATAAATGATTATTTAGAAACTCCAATCCTACAGACATAGGTTGATAATTTCCTAATACAGGTTGCTTTGGTAAGCTATTAAACTACGAAAATTATATAGATATAACTATATTTGGGGTAGCATGAACATAATTTTCCCTTATTATAATTACTATATTCATTAAAAGCAATTATATTTTGGGTTATTTATACTGTGAAGAGGAATCACATTAATTTAACGTTAAAGTGCCAACTCAACAACATCAAGTTATCGATAGCCTAATTGGTATGAACTCCGGTGGAAAAAACTTTTATAATTGTTGGTTACTGGGCATGATATAACTGCAATTTAAGAGGTTTACAATAGTTCTTGCATATCAATGGTTACTGTTAAGCAGATTTAGTATAAAAAATAATTAATAATATTATAAGAAATTAATAAAAAAATTATTAGGTAAATATAACTTGGATTAATAAGGTATGAAAGTTTGATTAGGTATGTAAAACCTATGATCCTATAAATTGATA
Organism: Papaver californicum; assembly: GCA_023531435.1. Classification (NCBI taxonomy): domain Eukaryota; kingdom Viridiplantae; phylum Streptophyta; class Magnoliopsida; order Ranunculales; family Papaveraceae; genus Papaver; species Papaver californicum. The sequence continues at coordinate 564,027 of JAJJMC010010016.1, read as the reverse complement.
AATAAATCAAACCTGGAGAGTTTGACCGGGATCTGCAGACTCAATATTCAACTCATCAAATATTATTTTAATAAATTGATATTATCGTCTTTCCAATCTATTGGGTAGTGCATGAGACTCTATTTCAATATTTTTAATTAATTTTAAGACGTTCAAGAAATTGAAAGGTGAAATTTTTATAAATCAAGTTAAAAACATATCGAGGTTTGACATGTAGTTGATTAATTTCTTTGTTTGTTTATGTACATTGTTGATTACTTAATTTTACAATATTAAAAATTAGTTCAAGCATAATGAATCATTTGTTACATAAGGATCGAATGTATCTTACTTTTATGACTACAAATACATGGGGTTAAAATTATTATAAATAATTAATGATATATAACAGTTAGGAGATACATGGGGAAAAATATCTCTAGCCCATTTTTTATTTTCTATATATCAAAAATCCATCATTAAAATACTAAATGTGTAACTCTGTGTTCAGTGAATCTACGCAGAGTGAACCGGTCCCTAAGGAAAACCCGAAAGGGCTTAGTTCGATGGGTACACGAAAGTGACGAAGTTCCTTTGACTACTGAACCGTGCCTGTCTCTTGGAGCGTCGGATTGGGCAGCAAGATAGGGACGAAGAGACTCATATGTTCTACATAAATATAACACATAAACTATAGCTTGACAACTTTACGGAATTAACCTTTTTTCTAGTTATGAAAAAAAAAACAGCTATAGAAAAAGTCAATAACAAAATATTTAAGAATATCCTTAAAATTATGCTTCCCATTGTTTATCATACCCGTCGTCTTCTATAGCTTCATTTTGTTTTTCTCTAAAAGCTAAAAATTATACATAGTTTTTCTGTTATCAAAAGAACCTATTATCACACTTACCAACCTATTTTTGAGCTTTTCCATTATAAAAAAAAATCCTATTATAACCTTGTTAATCTTTTCAGTAAGATTTTTTCTTTTTTAGATCTAATGAGATTTGTTTTAATTTTCACAGGTGTGCTTCGTGATCAATTACTTATCACCACTTGTGCTGATTGTATAGTTTTTAGATTAGTTAAAATGCTAATTGAATTTCTCACCGGTTTATGTATCTCAACTATATGCTTTCATGCTTATTCTACAATTTGTTGTTGTAGTGAAAGTGAATAATTTTGGTTGAAAGTGAAAGTGAACTTATCACCATTAAGTTCTTGTTGAAAGTGAATAAATTCCGACTAAAATCACCCATACATGTTTTTTTTATGTGATAATTTTTTTTTTCGTGAATTGAGTTAGTTTGAATGAAATACAAGTTGATTGTTTAGTTTGATGTTATGTTGTTTTATTGTTCTATATATATTCTATCCGAATGTATTTTTTTCTTTTTCATTAACTATATTGTATTGTTTACACCTCTTTCAATTCTTAATCAAATATTCAATTTCGTTCTAATTTATCACCCGAATATATAAGTGAAAAGTTAATTTATCAATCTAGCACACATGTGAAAAAAATAATTTATCACCCAGAAAATAGGTGAAAATTTCGTAAAACAACACCGGTGAAAAATAATTTTATTTAAAAACCAGGTGAGAATGTAACTTTTCACTTGAATCACAAGTGAAATACAAAAATTTCATAAAAATATACACGTTAACAAATTTTATAAGTTCAAATAAAGGGTGCAAAAATAACAATAGGTATTATCTTCTGCCTCTTTAATTTTGAAAGGGTTCGACAACAATTGACATAATCTCTTCTTTAGTTCCAAAATCTGAAACGTCATATCCGTCTCCATGCTGATACTATATGTATTGAGCCATCCGAGTCATATTAGACATGGAATCTATAAAGGCCTGTGGAAGTATAGAACATTCACCAAGCCGTTCTTTATTCATGAGTAACAAATTCTGCATGTTTTACATAGGTGGTTTAGTTGGGTAATGATTTGTAGCATGGGGACTTGGTGAGTGGAGAGAGAATTAGATAGAGGAAGAATGAGAAGGAGGACGCGGCGGCGGCCTTCTCTCGTCTTGCTTTTGTATAAAAAGGTTCTGCTTATCATAAACATTTAACTGTCGCATCAATGTAAAAAGAATGAACAATGATGAGAGAATGAATATTAAACAGAAAAAATTTAGTAAAATAAACACTGATTGTTTTTTGGCATCTCTCCTCTATTTATTGTTTTTGGCATCTCTCCTCTATTTGTTAAACGGAGATACGGTGGATGTTCAGATGGACAGTTCTTTGTGATAGCAGAGTTTGTTTAGTTAAGATGTATCGCAAGTAAGGCAACAAACCTAAAGAATTGGCTTTGGTCATACTAGTGTTAAATACAAAGGAAAAGCTAAATACAATGGATAAATGTTAATAATACATAAAGGATAAATGTTATATTAGTCCATCTGAAAAATATGAAAGTCTAAATTTAATCTTAACCTACTAATCTTAACCTTACATTTTATAGGATTTAAATTTGGGTTCATCGGTTATTTCCATTTACAAATATTCTTACCCGTACCGTAATACGGGGAATCACCATGATGAATTCATTCTTACAAGCCTCTTCGGCTGCCGTGTTTTCAAGGACTATGATGAGGAACTCTTTATTAGGGTTTTCCAATACTTCATCATCTTGGATAACACGGGTAAATAATGCGTGTGTTAAAACTACTAGTTTAAATAATATGTGGATGAGATTTGGTGTTCAATGTTACTCTTCAGCTGTGCGAAAATCATCGTCCAGAAAATCTAAGAAATTAGGTCCTGAAGCAGTAGTAGTAGAGAAAGACGCTTTTTATGTTGTTGGAAAGGGAGATGTTGTTGGTGTTTACAAGAGTTTAATTGATTGTCAAGCTCAAGTTGGTTCGTAATTCCCTCATTCGGTTATATGCATTTGTTTATTTTTTAGAGCTCCATGCTTGTTTTATGATCATTGCTTAGTTAGCGGTAATGTGAATAAAGGCATATAGCTTATGGGCAGAATAAATTCGTCAAGTTTAGATAACTGAGTTTGGGGAACTCTGCTAAGGTCTTACCACCTTCTTGACTGACAATACTTGAGTCTTTGGAGTGCTTTAGGATTATATCCTGTGCCGAGGTTTTGTGCTTGTTGGAATTCAATGTGGATGCTCTTGTAACTTGTTGGCAGTTTGTTTGTTTTTATATGAATCTGCTAATTCTTTTATGTGATTGGGATAGGTTTGTGATCGTCTGTTAGCATGTTCTTTACCTTAGCATGTTTAAAACAATGGAACCAGTAATCGAGTAGTGTCTCAAATTGTGCTTTGTTTTGAATTTAATGTGGATGCTCTTGTAACTTGTAGGCAGTTATGTGTTTGTTGTTCTTTGAATCTGCTAATTTTTATGTGATTGTGATAGGTGTGTGATCCGTCTGTTAGCGTGTTTAAAGGGTATTCTTTACCTAAGAAGACTGAAGAATATCTTTGTTCTCGCGGTCTCCAAAATGCAGTCTATACCCTCAGTGCTGTGGATGTGAAGGAGGATCTGTTTGAGAAGCTGGTGCCTTGTCCATTTGAGGTACCGTACTTGAACTGACTTTCGCTTCTTGTTTTGCCATCTCATTTTAGGATCTTATATTTGATAACAACACATCTTTATAAATGGGAAGACATATTATGCATTTAATGAAAAATACGATTCTTAAAGATTGTTTATGCCTAGCTTAGTGGTTCAGCGTATGGGTGACATATTGATGCTCATTATTGCTGAGATATTTATTTCTGTTGTTGCTATATTGGTTCTGTTTTTGGAACTGCTTAATCTTGTTTCTAACTGGTACATTCTTTTGCGGTGCTAAAGGGGATTGTTGAACCATATTTGGTGTATGGTGTTGGTTTGAATTGTTTTATTCTGATGCTCAATTTATCATTTTAAGATTATCCTGGAAATACAACTATACCAGAAAATACCGGCATTCCTGATTTACAGAACACAAATTGCTTCTTGTTTGAAAAATTCATCTAATTTTGTTTCAGCAACCACCTTCTCAAGGTTATATATCAGACAAGTCTTTGCCACCAAGCAGTATTGATGTAAGTTGAAGATCAAAAACAAGTCTGTTGGTCTCAGGGCTCAGTTATTTTTTCTATATTTGGCACTCTAGCCTTCATAAGCTTTAATTTATTTTCTACTTTTATCCGTTCTTTGCAGGATATAAATGGCTCAACCATTCAGATAGCAGGCCCGGGCAACATAAGCAAACAAGCTACTGCAGAAGAGGAACAAGTTAGCTTTTGCAAGTGCTATTTTGTGTTTCTGAAGCAGTATTACAGCATGGAATTGACTTTTTTTGTTTTATAAGCAGGATTCTTGTTTTGTGGAATTCGATGGTGCTGCAAAAGGAAATCCTGGACCAGCTGGTGCTGGAGCAATACTTCGTTCTGAGGATGGGCGTGTGGTATATCTCACTTGGAAACTTTTACATTGGCAATTAACAGTTTACTGCTGTCTTTTTGTTTTTGGAAAGAATAGCTCTCTGACTCTGTGTCTCTATAAAGCTCTATCGATTGCGGGAAGGTGTTGGTATTGCAACCAACAATGTGGCTGAATACCGAGCAATGCTTTTAGGGGTGAAGTACGCCCTTAAGAAAGGTTTCAAGCGAATTTCCGTGCGAGGGGACTCCAAACTCATATGTATGCAGGTCTGTTATTCCTTTCTCTGTGGGTGGTCAAACATTTATCTATGTACTGAGTAGTATATATATCTGTTATTAGCATGTCAGTTATGGTAAAATGCACTTTTTCTGTTTCTTAAAAGTATCTTTTGACCTCAATATATGTATTTAACATTACTTATCGCCAAGAGATGGTTCATGGGTGGAGGAGGTAAAAATTGAAAGCATTTAATGTACAGTAAAACACTCTTTATAATATACTCCAAATAGTGACAACCTCTCTGTTATATTAAAAAATTCAATTCCGAAACTAGGCCAGTTATAAATAGTAATAACCTCTACATTTTAGTATTAACTGATTTTTTTAGGTTTTACTTTATTAAGGAATTTACCTTCATATAGTAATAATTAGTGTTACATTGACAAAATGTAGACCTTGTTACATTAAACTTTAAGATAAATTAAAATCTTATCCATTATTTTTGGAGAAAATGATTTTATGTTCTTTGCTTGTTACTATGTCCTATATGGATTGTGTTATATCATACATAGTGGTAGTATTTATATGGGGAAATTTCAGTTTGGTCCTAATTTTGTGGTCCCAAGTCAGTTTGGTCCCAAGTTTAATTTGGTCCTTATTTATTTAAAAATGTTAAAATAATTAAAATATCATTTTCTTTCTTTTATTTTTTCTCGTTTCGTAAAACACAAAAAAAACTAAAAATTAAATCTCTCGAACCATAAGTCAAAAATTAATAAATTTTATATATTTGGAAATTTCTTGACGAGATCACAACGAGTACCAATTTCATACCTATCTATCTATGGACCTACTTACCTAGTCTTGCATTATCTTGTTGCTTCCTAATCGAATTTCTTTGCCTATCGTTCCACTATTTTCTATTATGAACTCAGTCTCACTTTTGAAGATATCATATTTTATATGCGAATTCCAATAGTTTAATACAGCTTATTCAAGGGAGGACAACCTTGCATTTTTTGTAGCTTCGACTGAGTTTTAATGATCATTCCTTGCTTAAAGTTTTTAGCTTTTATAAGGTGTCGAGGATGCTTTACTTGAACAGGTACAGGGTCTTTGGAAAACAAAGAGTGAGAACATGAAAATCTTGTGCAAGGAGGCTAAGGAACTTAAAGAGAAGTTTGATTCGTTCAAGATCCTCCATGTTCTAAGGGTATGTGACACAACGAATTCTTCCCATGTCGGTCAAATAATGATATGAGTAACTCAATTGGTTATCTAGTGGTAATAATAGCAGTTTCTAATATATTTCTGAACCCATCTTAGGATCTCAACTCTGCAGCTGATGCTGAAGCCAACTTGGCTGTTCTCCTAGCAGGTTAGACAACTTAACACAGTTAAATGCTTATCAGCAGTTTAGTCTGATTTGCAAAATGCGTATAATGTTCCTGTTCTTGTCCAGAGGGTCAAATTGAGGAGGATTGCCAGTAATCAACTTGGATCCTGTGCTGCTGCTCTTTTTTTGAAAGATTGCTGACATTGTACCACCTACTGTTGTTTGGCTCAGTTTTTGGCAGCAGGACCATTCAAAATTTTGACCGAGCTCAAGACACCGTTACCCCTTGGCTAAGGAAACTTGATTCAACTTGGTTACATTTTGGTAGCTGATTCCAGGATTTTGAAGGTTTATGTATTGTATATGAAAAAGGAAAAGAAATTGTCTCTCATAGATATCATATGATATGATATTGAGCGCTTAATTGGTACAGTTTCTCACTTAAAGGTACAGTGTTTGTAAGCTAATATTTTCCTCGTATTCTTCAGTAAGTTCAATAAGATGTAAAAGTAATGCAGGCAATATTACATTCTGGGATTCTGCTCTTCATTAGCTCTTGATGATATGAAGTGAAATTCACCAGGCAGAGAGTTGGTAAGAAAGGTATTTGAATCAGTGGATTATAGTAGTTCTTCTATAAGCATATATCTGGTGGCCTCCAAACCTAGTCTTGCAGGCCAAATAAGACAGTGAACAAGAGAATGTACTGGAGTTGCCATTTTATCTAGGAATTTGAAGAAATGTTCAACAGTTCTCCTCCTGAACCCTCATCTTTGATTTCGCTCCTAACTTCCACTGAAATTTCATTCAGTTGCCTTGCATTATTGATTTCTTTATAGTGAAAATCATCTCTAATTGTCTTGATTATCTGTTACCAACTGATCTTACAAGGAATCCATTTTGTCTTCATCATCTCAAGGCTGCTTCCATCTTCTAAACTAGTTGCCACCTCCTCAGACTTTGAGATAGAGATTGGAAGATAAAGCCTTATGGTAACTAATCCAAAGCGTTGAGTCATTTAATTGAACATGCCTAGGAAATGGCCCATTTGGAATTTCAAATGGAATCATATGGCTTGCCATTTCCAAGGTTTTCTTACTTTTTGAACAAATTCTACAGGGACTCGGGGGTAGGACATAACTCAAAGAGGACGGATCCGTTGACAGTGTCAATTTTGATAATATCTAACAGGGGATTTCAATCGTTGGATCAGACAAAAAAACAACGCTATATGTTATCTAGACTCTTTTAAGTTTTATCTTGGTATTTCGGGTGACCCACGACTTTGACTATCGACTTCTCTTTTTGGTTTTTCTGGCGTCTTAGAGCGTCCGCAGGGGTGTGATCAGAGTAAACGACCAAAGATTAAAAATTTTAGTTTTTGATCCGGCCCAAGAATAGCCGTGTATAGTCGGGCGGTGTCTTAGTAATTCGCCTGTTGTTGAGCGGTATTCCAGCGTAACGCTTAGGGGGACGAGCGAAATTCTAGCGTAACGCTTGCGCTAAACGGTCTCCTAGCGTCTCGCTCGATGTGGGACGGAATGCTAGCGTAACGCTTGTAGTTGGGCGGTATCCTAGGATCACGCCAGAGATACGGGCGGTATCCCAGAATCGCATTTGGTTGGGCGAAGTACTAGCATCGCGCCTAGAATAGTTACACTTGTGCGAAGTTTGTGTGTGACTTGAATGGGACGGGCGGTGTCCTAGCGCACCGCCTGGGATTCCAGGCGAGCTGCTAGGAGCCCGCCCCATTCTATCTTCCTATTTGTAGCAGCGAACCCTAATTTTCTCCTCCTGAACCCCAATTGCTTCCGAACTCAAACCCTATTCCCCCCACAACCATCTCACACTGATTTTCCCATACGAGAACCCAACGTCCCGCCTACGTTTTTGACTCCGCTTAAGGTATTTTGAAACATCCAAGCGCAATCAATCAAGGTAATTTCTAATTTTTTTTGTTTTTTTTTAAATTAAATTTAGTTTTGTAAATTAAATATAGAGTATGTTTTATTATTAGGTTTTGTTAGTTAAATTGGTTATATATGTTGAATGATTAAACATGTGATCATGAAATTGTGATAATTTTGAGGGTATGAAACATGTGATTATGAAATTAGGTATTAGAAATTGTAATTATTGAATTGGGATAATTTTTAGGGTTTATGATTGTTGTAAATTGGGTATAAAAAATTGATGATAATTTGTTGAATTGAAGATATAATTGATTAAGTTGTTGTTTAATTTTAGTTTGGTTGTGGTTAATTTTTTGATAAATTGACTAGATTGTCTTGAAAATTTGGGAATTTGGAATGTTTATGTTTTAAAACCTATGTGTATGGAAGAATTTGCAATTGGTGAAATTTGATGATATTTGGTAGAATTGGGGCCTTGAGATTGAAGTATTTTGTTAATGATGAATTTTGTTCAAGAATGTTTGATTTTTGTATATTGGTACATATGATTATGTAATTAGATAATTACTTTTGTAATTATGTTATTCCTTGATTTATTGATTATTGTAGATTTTTATCTTTCTGCATTTGTGGGGATTACTCATGATTTTCAATGTTGTATGAACTGTTTGCCCAGATGTCGAGCAGTGTGACGTCCAGATTCGTTGGCCGAAGGAAGAGGGCCAAGAAGACTAAAATCGTGGAGGATTCAGATGACGACCGTATTATTGAAGAAACGGTCGATGTTCCCGGGTTGGAACATTATACAGTTGTGGAAGATACTGAGGATCACGCCTCCACCAATATAACGTATTCAAGCGATGCCCATTTCAAGTTTTCACATCGTGGTTCCCTCAAATCCGTCCTTCAGATCTACCAAGGTATTATTAAACATGCTCCTAGGGTCAAATATATTATTAAAAAGGGAGGATGGGACCGATTACTGTCCATAGATGTAGTAGATTCATCTCATGCACTTATTGACTATATTGTTGAGCGCTTTTGGGATACGACAAACACTTTCCACTTCTCGTTTGGTGAGCTAAGGTTCACTCACCTTGATTGGGTAATGTTGACAGGAATTAGTATTGGTGTTGGTAGATCTGTTCCGTATGACGCAGGGAAGTTTCAATTTGAATATGTCCGAGAGCATATATTTCCTGAACTCAAAGATAGTGTGGTTTGTAAAAGAGAAGGTATTTCGTGCCAGTGGGTTTCAGATGCAATTACTGTCAAATTTTTGAGCACATATTTTGATCAACAAACTTTGACTGCGGCTAACAATGATAGTAGGCTTGTCGATAGAGTGGCCAGAGCCTTCTATATGTATGTTTTGGGTCAGTTCTTCTTTTCAAATGCAAAAACCTATATTGATGCTGGATGGTTAGCTGCTTTTGAGGATCTAAATGTAGTTGACCAGTATGACTGGGGTTCTCCTGTATTTTCTAAATTGTATTCCGGTCTCGCCTCATCTGGAAGGGGACAAAAGTCATTGGCCGGACCCTTCCAAATTTTGGAGGTAAATTTCTTAGTGTTATTTATAATTCTATTAAATTGTTTTTTTTGTTTCTCAGTTATTTATACCATTGGTTGTCATGATATTATAGTTTTAGGGGTACGAATATCTGGGTATTTGTCGGCCAAGGAACCGTTGGCCTGAGAGTGAACATGAGTGGCCAAGATGTCGTCGGTGGACGGGCAGCCGGAGAAAGGGTATTGACATTGTTCGTTCAAGGACTAATCTGAATCAGTTGTCTGTAGACTCTGTGGCCTGGCAACCGTGGGAAAATGCAGACCACGTCCTGGCATCTGAAATTGGACGGAGAGCTGTAGAGCTGTCTGGGAGAAGGGTTATATTCACTTGGCTAGGCACCGTGAGTTTATAATTTATTTTCAGTCGATTGTTTTTTATTTTCTTTGCATTTTGGTTAACTGATTGGTTTATTTGTTTATTGTACTTTTCTTGGATAAAGAATAACATGTATCTCGGAGATCGGTGTTGGAGGCAGAAAAATCCAACATGGGGCGTTCCTACCAACCCCCCCTAGTTGTATTTCCAAATTAAGCGACGACGTGTTTGAGGAGATGAGCGTAAACTGTCCGGTCCCTGTTAGTGAATTAGTACATGTCGTTAACTATGATCAGTATTTTGAGTATTGGTGACATGTGACTAACCTGTACAAATATGCCACGAAAGTCGATTGGGAGGTTGAAACGTACGGTTATGCTGGTGACCCTATTAAACACAACATCCAACGTCGTCGTGAACATGTAGCCATTCCGCCCCCACAACAGCTATCATACGTAAGTATACAACAAAACAATATAAATTTCATTTTAGTATACAATGATGGTTCATTATTTGATTTCATTATTTTCATCATAGGTCGCGGCTTATGATTTAGTTCAAGAGTTCACTGATTTTACCCAAGAGTTTCGTGAATTTACGTTAAATGAAACTAAGGATAGATGGACTCTTTCATTGCCAAAGAAGTAGAATTACAGGGTCTACGAAATGAGGTTGGCATGTTGAACTCACAGCTTGCCCATTTTCGTCAACAACAACCACCCATTGGGTTTGGCACGTATGATCAGAATATACCACCACCAATGTGGAACACCATGGGTCAAGGATCTTCATCAACAATGCAATCAAATAACTATAATGCTAGACCATCTATGCCTCCATTTATGCCCCCGCGCCCGGCGTTGGAGAATCAAGATGCGGAAGAGTAGTTATTCATTAGCATTGAATTGTTAGTTGAACATTAAACTTTTTATTTTCTCAGATTTGAATTGTCTTTTCAAATAATTTTTCTTACTTTTATAATCGTTTAATTTATCATTTATATTAGTTTTGTCTTCTCAACCGACATTTCATATCACCCATGCGTATGTCTACCCCATAACTCTGTTTTTGCATTAAAATACCAACTGTGTATTGTCAATTCAAAAGTCTTTTTTTTTTCTTTGTCGTTTTTTTCATTTCGTATTGTCTTGTCAACCGACATTTCATATATCCCATCCGTATGTCTACCCCATAACTCTGTTTTTGCATTAAAATACCAACCGTGTATTTTCAATTCAACACTCAAAACATTATCTTTATTTCCCTATAAATTGAACACTCAAGATGATGAATTATACAAACCAAAAATACAAACATCATAAAACAAATGGCATACTATCAAAATAACAATCAATACTATAGTTCTTGTTCTTCTATTATCCCCATTCTTCTTCTTCTTCTTCTTCTTCTTCTTCATCGTCTGATGATGATAACAATAGTTTATACTCATCAGACGAAGGTTCACTTGCAATTAGCCTAAATAATCAAGTAGTCACTGCCGGATTAATCTGTTCAAGTATGAATTAGCCTCAAACGCGTATCAAAATACAAAGAGGCCATGATGATGGTCCAAAACTTCTATGGAAAGATTACTTTAGCAAAAACCCAACGTTCCTCCAAATGTATTTCGTAGAAGATTTAGAATGCGGCGAAAATTATTGAACCGTATATTGGTAGATGTAGTAGCTGTAAATAAGTATTTTGTTCAAAAAAGAGATGCTTGTGGTGTTCCTAGATTAACCCCTCAACAAAAAATTACTGCAGCAATTCGAATGTTAACTTACGGATGTGCGGCAGATGCAATAGATGAGTATTTACGAATCGGCGAAACCATAATTTTGGAAGCAACTCGTAGGTTTTGTAAGACGATAGTCCATCTGTACGAGAAAGAATATTTGCGCACACCAACTAAGCGTGATGTTCAACTCCTTCTTGCTGAGAACCAAAAAAGGGGATTTCCGGGGATGCTTGGTAGTGTTGATTGCATGCACTGGAAATGGGATAAATGCCCATCGGCTGAATCCGGTGCTTACACTGCGTACAAAGGTAGTGAAAGTATTATCTTGGAGGCAGTGGTGTCATACGATCTATGGTTTTGGAATGCATTTTTTGGTATGCCTGGTTCTAACAATGATATATAAATGTGATGAACCGTTCGTATATTTTAAAAAAGCTAATCAACGGGAAAGCACCGGCTGTGAACTTTGTTGTCAACGGAAATCAGTACGATATGGAGTATTTTCTTGGTGATGGAATATACCCGGAGATAGATACTATTGTGATGTCGATTAAACATCCAGATTCTCAGAAGAAACAGAAATTTTCTGCTATGCAGGAGGCATGCCGAAAAGATGTAGAACACGGCTTTGGGGTACTGCAAAATCAATTTGCAATCATCAAACAACCTGCACGAATGTGGAATCCTGACGTATTAGCATATAGAATAAAAATTGTCATCATTCTACATAATAAGATAGTGGAGGATGAGCATTTACCCAGTGATTGGCCGTATGAATATGATCAACTCAGCCACGGTGCACCGGTAAATATTTCTAGACACGACACTGCTGAACTTTCTCAAATGAGAATGGACCAACGCAAACGTGCAGTGTTCGACAAAGATACTCATTTACGTTTGCGAAATGACTTGATCGAACACTTATGGTCAGAATTTGGTGATGATTAAAATTTTGTAAATCCTCTGTTAGGTTTTGTGGGTAAATCTCTTGTAAACCCTCCCGAGACAAAACTCGGCCACTAGGGGCACCTAGGGGTTTAAAGGCTTGCTGCACATGCTAAGTGTAGCCGCGATGCCTGCGAAAGTGAGTTTAGCTCTACTTATTAGCTCATGTTATTTTTTGATCATAAATTACAAACTCAGTTGCTAAGTAGTAAATTTTTGAAGATAGTGCTACAAATTATTGGATCTAATTTTTTTTATCTTGACCAATTTTGTATTTAGAGATAAATCATGCCAAATAGTAAGTTTTTGAAAATACTAGCCGTTAAGTCTCTCTCTTTATCCTATAAATACATCTGTGTTCTCTACCAAATACCACATGCACCTAGTTTCATACACTCTACAAATTCCATTTAATCATCTCCTCTTTGTAATTCACTTCATAACTCTACCTACAAACATGACAACATTTGATTCAGCTGAAGACTTGGCTATAACCAAAACCTGGCATAACGAAACCATACGTGAAGATGTCATAGCTGGAAGGGTTGAACCTGAAACCTTTTGGGATAGGATTTATATCCAATATGCTCGAGAATATGGAACAAATTCATGATAGATACCAATTTATCCGAAAAGGGATTGCTGATTATATAGCTATACAACAATGGATATTTAACCCCACCCATTTAGGATTGTCGATCCAACAATTTGTAAGTATCTTTTCATTTAGGATTAATGAATTATGTTTTTTTTTACTATGCTTGTGTAGGAGGATTTCGCAAAAATGCACTATTATCAGGAAAAATGAGAAGAGTTCACATTTATTGAAAGCTACGAGTTCATTAAGTCCAAAATGTAAGTAACTGCTCACTTTGACAACCGATTTTGAGATATTTTTCTAACTTTTGTCAGAGTTTGGTTGTTCTGAATTTTTTTTCAAATATTATCTCAGAGTTTTGTTGTAACCGGAAGTAACTTTATTTTGTAACATCATTTCATTGAATCGAAAAGGCATACATTAAGGGAGATGAAATATACTAAATCAATAGGTTACACTTAAACACTTAAGCAAACCTATTATCAAACCTTCAACGGGTCGTATGACGCCCGGGACGACGTTCTCACATCTTCGGAGAATAATCAACACAAAAGGGTTGTATTCTTCCATCACCCTTAGGATCTCGAAATGAGGATGGTACCTGAAATATGAACGTTTCAATCTTCTCCATTCCTCCAGAGATCTGGCAACAACTTCATCATCAGTTTCATTTCTAATTCTTCTTTCATTCACCTTAAAGGTTAAAGAAGAAAATTCTAGTACTTCCTTTGTGATTTCCACATATCGACAAAAAAGGCCTGCTCGGTTCCGGTTATTGGGGTTACCGGTTTCATTACAAAAGTTAGCATGAATATCTTCTAACCATTGCATGATCATTGAACCATTCATCCGACGTTCATGACCCCTTGTTGGATAATGTAAGACTATGTTTCGACATAAGGATAAATCTTCCTCTAGGGTAAAATTCTCTGCATTAAGCCTAAAATTTTCGTAACCCAACATTACATGAAAATGAAAGATTAGAAATTTTGTATCAAATTTAAAAAATGTGGATTTGAAATGAGAATGATAGATATAAATTCATTTATTTATAGGTGTATGAAAATACCGAAAAAATAGCCGTTGATAACGGTAAAAAAACGGTCACAATAATGTAAAAATTCATCCAGGCGGACTCCTATGGACGCTCCTAGAAGCGAGCAGCGTCTTAGCGCCTCGCCTAAACTTAAGCGGAGTGCTAGCACAACGTTAGAATGTAGGCGGCATCCTAGTTTATTTTCAATGTTTTCTTCTTCTTCTTCATCAACACAGATATGAACGAGTCTAAATCAATGCAAAATACTACCATAAATGTTATGCAATGCAATGTATGCAAAGTTATTTACTTTATTACCTAGTTATAATAGTATGACAATATCTTAGTTCATACATATTCCAACAGTTGGTTACATATTTATTGAAACTTAACCTTCTTACATGTTTGACATAAGTAGTATTTGTTTCCAATGGATTCAAGTTTTTTAGAAGTGAGCCACTTCATCTTACCATCACAACATGGATTTGTGCATGGTAAGAGGTTGGTTCTGCAGTTATAAGCCATGTGATCAGCTTCCCCACATGAGTAGCAGTAAAATTGCTTCTCTTGTAACTACTTTTCATCATTTGGTAAAGTTGGTGGAATGGGTGGTGGAATACCTTGGTGTGAATCTACATAAGCAGCTAACCAGATGAAAACTCCACAGTAGTTGCACTTCACAAAAGGTTGAAATCCAGTATTTCTTTTTTTTGCTTTTCTAAGAAACAGATACCCCTTGCAGTTGGTTAGTGTGCATTTTCTACCTTCCCAAGGACAATCTCTTGCAACATGACCATCAGAAATACAAAGAAAACACTTGGTAATTGGTGATGAGCTTGAACCCTCCATTATGTATGTTTTGTTTGAATTTTTTTCAAGAATTGTGTTGTTGAAGCAAAAGATGAGACTTTGCAGGTGATGGTGGTGGAATAGGGTATGCCAACGTTCATTTTATAAATGGAGTGCCAACGGTCATTTTTTTTGAAGAAAGTAAAATCAGACCGTTGTATCTGAATTAATCTTAAAAAAAAAAATGAAATTTAGAATAAAATTAGGATACATTAAAAGATAACAATATATCGGTTAAAGATAAATAACTAAATTAGTTCGTAAAAGTTGAAACTTAATATGATAATGCTAATAAGACTGCCCTTCACAAAGGTTTAAGGTATTCCAAGAATCCTTTATGGTTGGTTTAATCTTTTCTTCAAAATTTCTGCCTTCTTAAGTTCGACCCACTGTCTTGATACATCATCCATCCCGGAGAGATCATCGACATTATATGAAACTCCTCGGCTGCTTCTTTCCTAGCTAGTTTTGCTGCAAACTCGGCTTCTCTCTGCGCCATCTTCATTTGTGTTTGTTCTGTATATTTGGTGCTGAAGTTTTGTTGCTCTCTATAAATATTTTCCATCATTTCCTGTTTGGCGCTAAATTTTGCTTTCCCTTTTAACTTCTGTCGTTTCGCCTCTTTTTTTTCCATTGGACGGATATATGTATTAGGGATATCTCCTATGTCTCATAGCCACTAGAAGCGTCTACGCTTAAGTCATGTGTTTCCCGGTTGTCCACACCGCTTTCGTAATCTGACTCAGCTTGTGATGAATCGAAAACAGTTGTCGATCGTATGGAATATTTTATATTATCTAACATAACTGTGTAGCACTCTTCATGCTTAAAACTTTTCCCACTAGCTTCCTTGAAAAGCCTCTTTACTTCTGCAATCTATTTTTTGAATTAAATTTAGTGGAGGATATACAATTCAAAACATTAATGTAATCGTCAAAATTAAATGAGTAGTTACCTTATTTTCGGGGGCCCATCCAGTATGGTGTTCACGTTCCACTTCCGCCTCCTTTGCAGAGAAAAGTGCCACATCTTTACTAATAATTTGAAATCGTTTCTGAAGGGAGGTCCAAGTGCGTTGTGGCATCAAAGGTATGGCTTCTTTCATCTGACATAATATGCGAGACCATAATTTTTCTTTTGATTGATCAATACTAATACTACAATCTTGAGATATTGACAAATGAATTGTACACATCGTTACATCTTCAAATACAGTAAAATTTGGACCTCGTGGTTTTGATGGCGCCATAATTCTAATCGATTCAGAAACTTAGTAAATGAAAAAGAACTTAATTATTTTCGAATACTAACTAGATAGCAATGAGTGAGTTTAGTAGAATGAAACTGGACTAGTATTCCATATATATTGTAAAAAAATAGCCGTTGCAACGTCAACGGTAAACTCAACGGTACACTCAACGGTAAAAATATTGCAACGGCTGGGATCTCGCCTGGTGTTGGCGTAGCTCTAAAGTAACGCCCGCGACACACCAAATCACAAGCGGAGCTCTAGGATCTCGACTGGTGTTGGGCGTAACTCCAGAGTAACGCCCACAACACACCAAATCACATGCGGAGTTCTAGGATCTCGCCTGGCGTTGGGCGTATCTCTAGTACACCGTTTCGATGGGGCGTATCTCTAGTGCACCGCCTGGTGGTGAGCGTGATCCTAGTACCCCATTTCATCAGATGAACCCCTAGAATAACGCTTGATCAAGCGAACTACTAGCTTACCGCCCGTGTTTCTGAGCGTTGTCCCAGAATAACGCTTGGCTCTGGGCGAATTCCTACGACGACGCTTAGCATCAAGCGGTACACTACGAGCCCGCTCGACTATAACGACTATCCACTATAATTTTGACTACTTCTAGTCAGCTACAGTGGATTATTTCGACTATCCACTATAATTATTCGTTCCACTACGCTTCGAAAACACAGACTAAAGATCAGTTTTGATCTTTACTCCCCATTTGATCGCGCCCCTGTGGACGCTCTTAGATTCTTTAAATCTCATCATTTGACGTGATCTCTCTTTTTCTTGTAACATTATTATGTACATCGTTCGACATAGTGGTCATCGTCCATAACCGAATTAAATAACCAAGTTTTTTTCACAATTTCATATCTTCTTCTCAATTTTATATCTAAAAACACCAAAATCATCTAGAGTAAAAAAAAAATACTCACAATGAGTCAAATTTTAAAAGGTGCTAATTTATTTCACATTCAGTTAAATTTTAACAACGTCTTTTCTTAGAGAAAACTACATAAGATTAAAAAAGGAAATTACCTCATTACATAAAAAAGGCGAATCTGGGAAGATCTCTAAGGATGTTGAAACAAGCTTCGTACAGAAAATGTTTACCATCAGTTTCCTGCCATACATCTAGAGCTAATTGGATCACTTCATCCTCAATTACACCGTTATATCTTTCTCGATCAATTACCTTTACCTGAACAAAGAATCGTGTGACTGAACGGCTAATTACTTAAAAACGAGCAGACAACCCATGAGCATCTCGGTTTCTCGGGTTCCCCGTTTCTGCAACGAATATAGTGAAAATGTTCTGCAAAAATGACGTGTACGGCATGAGTTGGCCAGTATGAACATTTCCTCTGCTATGAGAAACATATGTTGTACAAAGAGCTAAATCTTCTTCTTGAGTATATTTTGGGGCACGAACTCTAGAAGCCATTTTAAATTTCTAAAATAGAGTACGGATTTGCAGTCTTCCACCAACGTTCTAATAATTTAGAGTAGAAAGTAGAGAAAGTGAAAAAAATTTGGGTAAATTTTTTTGTGTAAAAACTTGATTTGAAATTGGTAAATTTATAGGCGAGAGAGAGTTAGCCGTTGACGACATAGTTTTGGCCGGGCACAAAGACATGGCTGCTAGCGACAAAGACTTTGACGCGTTGTGCGTCCTTTCAAATATGAGCGTTTAAGATGTCAATTTGATGGTTTGAGAGGTGCATAATAGGTGTTTTTGACCAAATTTGGTTTTTTGAGAAGTGCATAGGAACTGGGCTAATAGGTGACCTATATCATTAAACAAGGAGATATTTCTAAAACTACCCTTTTAATTGATTATTTTTAGTGTAAGAAAATATGTATAATTTGATAGTCATGTTTATATTCGTTACATAGGTTTTCTAAAATGCTTTTTAATGACATAAAATTTACGAATAACAGTGGTGTAGTTTGAGAGATAAATCATTTCTAAAATTTCTCAATTATTATATATTAGGGTATAATTATAAAAAATATTTAAAAATATTCCTCTCTCCTCTTTACCTTAAGAATTATACAAATTTAAACTAGGTCACATATACTTGGACGGAATGAGTATTATTATGGTTATCAAATCCTCCATCACTTAATGATTGTTTTATACTGATTTCTAAGTATCCCATCTTTCTTTTTTTAGAAGTTCGATTTAAGGGCTCCCACATTTGTAGAGGGGCTCTAATGTGAGGCAGGGTGACCCAAAAATGCATAAAGGGGTGTCCTAGGGGCTATGTTAAATGTCCATATTACCCTTCAATCAATTAAAACCTAAACAAAACAAAACCTTACAAAATTTCAATTCCAATTCAAAACCTTTCTCTCTCCCTGTCTTCTCCTTCTCCATTTCAACCGAATTTCTCAATTGAATCAATTAATTGGCGATTCAAAAATTCCGTCGTTGGTTAAACTCTAAAGTTCGTGGTAAAGAATCCTACTAAATGTGTAGAAGGTATTAGTGATGACAATCAAAATCAAACTAAACAACCTAATGAAGAAATTGAAGAACAAATCGGGTTATAGAAAAATATACGGTTGGGTTCAATTGGAAAACCCAACTGTAACTGGTTTGTTCTTCATTTTACGGTTGGGTTATTAAACAAACCCAACCGTAAATTTAAAGGTAGGAGATGAAGATGAAATTTTACGGTTGGGTTCAGAATCGAA
>JAJJMC010010016.1:492601-516411 GCA_023531435.1 Papaver californicum | reverse complement strand
TGAAGAAAACTTGCTCAAAAGTTGATTTCATTGCTCAAAATATCAATTACAAAGGTGAATAACGCTGTAACAGCTGATTTGATACGCTTATATGCGTTACAGGAGAGGGTTCAGCTGTTACAGAAGAGTTTTAAGCAACAAAGGGTTTGAAGCAATAGACAACAGGAAAATTCAAATCAGCAACAGTTATAAATGTTACTGAGCCTTCTTCTCCGGCAGTGATGGATGAAGAACAGCCGGCCGGTGCAGTAGCAGTTGACCGGACGTAGACGGAGCTTCACCGGAAATTTCTAAATTCTTCTCTAGGCTTTCGTCTCCTTTTTTCTTGGCTTCTCTTGGTTTATATAGGTAGTAGAAACCCTAGAGAGAGTTCTAAACCTAATAGAACTCTCTAAAACAACCCACAAATCCCAATCCGAATCGAAACCCAATTCCGGCCATATACATGATTTTTGAGCTGATTTTACGGGATTTCTCTGCTGTTTCTCGATGGTTCTGACTTGTATGGGATATCTTCTAGCGTGTGGAATAATCTGGAAGCAAAACAATCCATAAATCTCTTGAACGACGTACACAGTTGAAACTCCGGTGATTCCCGCTGAGTTGGATCGGCCGAGTCGACTCGCTGGCTCGCTGGGTTGACTCGCTTGGTTGACCCGCTGGGTTGACCCGATCCAGCTCAGCCCGATCCAAGGGTGCCCTAATCCAAAGTGTGGGTGCTTTGATCCATTTTTTTGAGCCAATTTTTCCACAAATCTTTATTCTTCTAATGTACCTACAAAAGTATAAAAACACGTAATAGACATAAAATCGAATACTAACTCACTAGAAATTAAGGTGCAATTTAGACACTAAAATGTGTCTATCAGGGTGGTGCAAGGCGGACGATTTCAAAGTGGACTCCCCATTCATTAGATAGAGAAGATCTCCAAAATTTAGTGATCCGCTGCCGAACTTATTCCAATTCCAACAGCTCGGACTCGGATCGTAGGGATCGCCGGACTACTTCGTATCAACAGAGACTCGGTCTATCAATATTGATTCGATCCGAGATCTCTTATTAAGACCAAGATCACGAGGAACGGCTTCGACCACAATAAAGAATAAAGGTCTCGCAATGAACTTTAAAAGTACTAATTTAAGGGTTTATTCGTACCGCAAATGAAGGCATTAAACCTATAAGGGATATAAAAGGTCGAATCCCTAAGGAGAAAGGGCCTAAGAACAAGGAAAAAGCAAACAGTAAATCCAAGCTTAGGAACATCAAAGAAATGCATGGGATGGATGCCCTGGCATTGAGAAGGAAGATCCGAGTCGCTAGATCGAAAAGATCGCTCATGAAGGTAGCATTTCCGTAGGTATAGATCTCTTTAGCCGGCATGAGCTGGTACCCAGGGGAATATTCGTACCTCGAAACCCCACCTCACAAAGCAGAAGATCTTTCTCATACATGAATGCCTAGACCTATCGTAACGATTCCAACAATTCTCCCTTACCGCGACCTGGACCTGACTTGCACTACCGCCCAAGAACCACGTATTCCTTAGCCGTGGAATCATTGCTTAAGCTGGACATACCAGTTAGAGCTAAGATGCTTCGCGTTCTTATGAGCGAGCTTTTAAGAAAGGAACACCACTTATCCGTTCTTGTTACCAGTGGAAGGAGAGCAGACCCCGGGATCTTTAGCTGGGGCAGATCTGAAGTCTTTGCTCTTAGGAGCTTCATTGATGAGCTAAAGGGGGGTTCTTCGCCTTTCTATATCATCGGTGGTGTAGCGGCTAACCTTCCTTTGGGCTATTACGAAAAGCTAGAAACGTTTCTTAGGGCCTTTGGTTGGAGAGCCCAAGACATCTACAAGAGGTTAAGGAACGAACAATGGCGCCGAGCTTTAAAGGACCATAAGGTGTTTAACGCGAGTCAATGTATAGAGTGGGGTGCTTTAGGGGTGATTGCCCGAGCTGCTGGGATCCAAGCGGATATAAGGGAGTGGGAAAGCTATGACTCATACGGAAGCCTTGGATTTAAGGTTCGTACTGAGGAAGACGGGGATAGTTTAGCGAGAGCGTATGTTATGGCGAGAGAGATCGAGTCCTCGTCATTCCTGGTTGGTCAGGCTCTTTATGCTCTTAAACCCGGTCCCATAGTGAGTGAAGACCCAAGACGAAATAAATCCTAGACAGATAAGGCGAGGAAGACCTGAGAAGCCCGTGCCAGGAACTAGTTTGACTCTTGGTTGGAACGAAGACATGAGAATGCCCTCGGGTGTCATAGGGATAGTCGAAGCGGGCCGGATTCTTCAAAGTACTCTTCTGAGATCAATTTTCCCGTGCTTTCGAATGCATGCCTCCTACAGAATGCCCCAATATTGACGACCCGGGGATCACTATGAACGACACTGTAAGGGAGGATTCTTTTAGTTACCTTTCAATGGCTGACATGAGACTGAAGCCTAGCTTCCTTGTTCTTTGCTCTTTCCTTCTTTGGTCCTTGGGCCTTCCATTGAGGTACGAATATTCAAGTTTATTTGTACTTTACCTTACTTGCCTTGGGTCTTAGTTAGAGCATTGGTATAGCAAAGGTATGGAAGGCAGGAAGGCTATGAAAGGAACGGCTTTTCTATATGGGTAAAGCAGGTAGATAGCTTCCTTTATGCCTTGGGGTTGTAGTTCAATTGGCTGTCATGGCCCAAACCAAGTCAAAGGAAAGTAAAACATAAAATCTTAGGATCCAACACCATGAGACGAAAGGAACCTCGCACCACAAGATCTAAGACATGGAGTCAAAGGTGAACAAGAAGATGAAACCTACAGCAAAGATGGGAAGAGTGTGTGAAGCTTCATAGGAATTCATCTTAGGAAGGTCGCGAATGTAGGATTCGGTGAACATCTTAGGCATGAAGGCATGTAAGAGAGTCTTAGGAAGGTCGAGATATTGACTTTGGGGAACATCTTAGGCGTAGATGAATGAAAGAAAGCCCAAAGAAGGGTTCCTAGATTCGGATGGAGAGAGGGATTTGAACCAATGACTCCCGCCTTATGAGAGCGATGAAGAGACCAAGGAAGAACGCGTAAACCGGTGCCTTTAGCTTGGCTCAGACATCCATCCCGAGGAGCCAGTTAAGAAAGGAAATCAAGCTCTATAGTATCCCAAACCCCATTGATCCAGTTTGCTGAGGTTTTCATTAGCAGAGATTTGCGTCTGTGGGCCTTTTAAAGAGCATCGGTAAACTTCCGCTGAGTGGATCTGGATACATATGTGTGCGAGAGGCTCAAAAAGACTCGACTGCCAAGGAGAGGCTCAAAGAGACTCGAGTGTATGCGAGAGGGATGAGCTTGATCCGGTATCGAAATGAAGACCCAAGGCATAAAGGGGAACATCTCTCAATAGCCGAACCTATAGCCTTCAGATGGAGAGGGATTTTCTCTTTGATCCCTTTCCCTCTCTGATTCCGGTAGTAGCTGCAAGAAGGAAGAAACGAGCTCTCAAGGATGTTCACCCACAAGATAAATTCCATTCAACTTTCCAATGCGGAGAAATGCAACTGAGGAGATGCATGAGCCATTGGATCAAAAAGGATTCCAGGATCTGAGTTCCCCTTCTTCTGGGCTTTGGCTTTACCTTCCTTTTATTCCTTAGGCTTAGATGTCCCTTCTTTAGGCGAAAACCTTACCACGTTAAGGCATCAGAATCAGAGGTTCGACTCACACAGATCTTCTTGCTCATGATCTTCTTATTCGGGGTGAACCTGACTCTGTTTTCTCAAGTTGCTACCTTCATGACCTCTGAGAGAGAGGTCACAAAGGGATAGAAAGGAAGCTTCTATGTCCTAATCTTAAGGCATCGGCTTCTAAGTACTTTCTACCTCTCCTACGGGTCAATGATTTGAGTCACTAGCATAGCTCATTGTGACAGGCAAGACGTACCGCTGAGATATGCACTCTATTATTTCATTGATTCCAAAGCACCTTTGTGGATCTCTATCTAAAAATATAAAGAAAAGCTGACCAACTGACCCATTTCTTAGTAACCTGTTCGAGTAGTTGGCCCTCCTCACAGAGTACATAGCATAAATCGCAGCACCTTTAGTATATATTTTATAAGGGGGCAAAGGGGTCTTAAAAGCTGGTAGTCAAAGAAGGGCCTTCGCCTCTGCTCAAATTTGTGAGTAGTAAGCAGTGACTTGTATCGTATTGATTAATCAAAGAAGAAAGAGTAGTTGCGCATTGTTGTAACTTCCAGATTCACACAACGAGCCAATCGAGCCGCGGTGGATAAAAAACCATACAAGTGAGTCTAGTTCCATCTGGTGAAGAAATGAGCTAACTTGGCTCAAGCCTTGCATGAATTTTTCCTACGCTCATAAGCGTTCTATAAACTTCCAGTGCACTAACATAGCTAACTGGCACTAACCCATTACCCCTAAGGCTCGCAAATCATGCCCTTCCAACAAGAAAAGGTCTAAATTTAGAATCTTACCACACACGCTCTTCCGTGCTCGTAGGTTGACTATACTTCTATCTCGGTCTCAAAAAGGTGCACTTATGCATCCTGCCTTCTATTGAAACTCCCGTCTCTTGGCTGGGTTGCTTATAGACTCTAATGCGCCTTCCTTCTTAGAACCTTTTGGTATGTATTGCCCCCTAACTTTAGATCAGATCCACCGGACGAGAAACTTAATTCCGCACTGCTGCTGAGTCGTCGGACTTATCCACCAGGCCAAAAGGGACTGGGACAGGGGATTCGTGGAATTTCTCTTTGTGGATTGCGTTGGGGGAAATCTACCAAAGCTAGGCAGATAGATAGACTCATTTCCCGCTGCTTCAAGAAACAAAATAAAATTCTTTAACCAGCGCCTCGGCGGGTACTAAGAGTCCTCTCACTACCAACCAGTAGACATCATCTGGCTGGGTCTTGCCGGTATCAACAACGAGAAAAAAGAAGCAAATGGAAACAGCAACTCACTATGGCTCTTGGCCCAGACAACGTCCTAGGCGTCAAGCTTGTCAGGGAATGCCTAGACGACGACGCCCGTCCTGGGTTGCAGTAAGTAGATCCAAAGGTTGTTCCGCCCCTTGTCCCCGAAGATGGGTAATATGTTATCATACAATCTTGCTCCAATCTGACCTAGCTGGCGAGCGATCCCAGTTCACGGCAGAGAACAAAACAGCAAGCGAGCGTACCTTTCTTCGCTTCTTCTCCACCAAGCACGGAAGTTTAAGGATAACTGTAGGTCGGTGGCTACCTAAGGAAACTCCGATTCGATCGGCCCCCCGGCTGGGAGGCATCTACCTCATCCCGATCACAAGGAGAGGTTCACCATGATGGGGTGTACTTCTTTTGGGACCATCCTTTTTTGCGGCATGCTCCTCAGATTTACGGATTCGCAAGGGGCCTCAGACCCTACTTCTTTTTATGACTTCACTTCTCGATCCCGGCCCGGTGACCAACCAGGGACTTTAGTTACTCGACCAGCGGGAGAGGGGCCTACGGGTACTCGACTGAAAGGAGAGGGATGAAGTCACTGGATTTTCTAAAGACAGGGACAGATTTGCTTGTGGGCCGTCAAAAGTAGGTTTCTGAGCCCTCTAGCCCTGTAAGCCCACACCTTTGTAGAGTAGATCGTTCAACACCTGCGGCACACATTTTTGACTCATGGGCCCTAGTATCATAGGCAACCGAATGGCCGCCCCCCTAATTACTAGACCGACCTGCTGTAATAATTCCATAAACACCTAGCGAAGATATGGCAAACAAATAAAGTAGCCCTATGTTCGGATCTGACAATACCATACCATAATCAAAAGGTACAACGGCCCGAGCGACCAGACTTAACATGAATGTAGCCACTGGAGCCATTCTAAAAAGGGAGAAATTAGCACTACTTGGTGAAATAGGTTCCTTTAGAATCAATTTCGAACCATCTGCTATAGGTTGTAACAATCCGAACGAACCCACTACATCAGGACCCTTTCGACGTTGAACAAAAGCCATGACTTTCCGTTCAGCTAGCACTAAAAAGGCGACTCCTAGTAGAAGTGGTAAAATGATTCCAATGATTTCCGCAGTTATGTACGTTTTCAATTTTCTATTCACTTCTGATCGGGCCTGATCTGGTTGACCCAATCATGATATTTCACTCAAGATCTGGCCTGTTCGACTCAATCTTGATATTGAGGGAAGGGACCTTTTCTTGAAAAACTCCGGATGTGCGAGAAGCTCTGATATTCAATCCTACATAAATTTTCCTCGGGCCTGAATTAGACCTAAAGCTTGCGCTGCTTTTTGGCCCTGCTACTCTACTAAGTCCAAGACAAAGAACTATAGGCACCGCGAACAATAGCGCTTTTTTAGGATGTCTGTCATCCGACTGGGTCCTTTCTTGACACAAGTTTGCCGTAATGCTGGAGCTATCGCGAATGCATCTCATTGATGCGTGAGACGATTTTACTTTATCTAAGTCCTTTCTTTACATCTATAGGGGACGTTCTCGTCTTCGAGGATTTAGAAAGTCATCCATTTATGAAATTTGATCGCTTCTTGATCCACTCACCGGTCTTTTTCCCGATAGCTGGTGGACTGAACAATCAGATGAACTTTATTCTTAAATTCACTTTAATCGGTCATTGCTACTTCATTCAGAAAGAATTTGCTTGCGAGATTGAGAGAAGACTTTGAGCTTTCCTTCCTCTTGTTCTCTAGCCGATCTCTCTTTCTATACGAGTTTATTCGCGTTCTTATCTTGAGTCGAGTTCTGTTTAAGAACGGGTTCGTTCGAACAAAGAAAGATTATTCTATTACGAGAAAAGTTTCTTTCTTCCATTGAGATCTTCTCTTCTTCGGAGATGAATTTCTATGCTTGAATGATGTGAGATTCGAGAACCTGAAATCGGAGACACCGACGCAAGCTTTCCTATTTCTGTATTTCTTCTTGTCCCGATCTAACTTATCTAGTCCTTTTCTTTAAGATCCCGTTCAAGAGCCAGATTGAAGTCCATACCGATAAATCTAGGCTGCTCTCGCCTTAACTCAAGTTTCAGCTTGTGACACACCGAACCAAGTCAATGGCCCACCTCGTTCTTTTTTCAAGCTAAGCGCATCGCCTCACTGATACAAAGAGGAAGAACCTATTTGTCAAGGAAGAAAGCGCTATTCTATAGTGGTTGGCATTATTCGACCGATCAAGTACTGTAACCAAGAAGGATGTGTGACATCCGTTCATATAGTTTGCCAGAGGCATCTCTCTAAGGCGAACTCGTAGATCAATAACACAATGCACAGTCAACGCACAGTCTCAATTGTTCAACTTGAAGCACCAGGAAGGCGAAACCAAGGCCCCACAAGAACAACAACCCACAGCCGCTAACTGAACCTAGGAAGGGGATCGAAGCTTTCTAACCTCGTATATCTAGCAAGAATGCAAATACTGATTCTACCTCTCGGACTAACGGACACGATCTAATCCCTGCCAGCTAGAGATGGGAGGGGCCTATCTGTTGGTAAGCGCAATGACCCAGAGCTGGTAAAAAATAATGCAGCTTGTTACAGATCATCTTTCGAAGGGAGAGCATCAGTTGAAGTAAACGGGGAAAGGGGGATCCGTAGGCAAATTCTATATCATATAGAGAGCTCCTCTGGTTTTGAGGGACCAAACTCCTTGTCCTCATCTGATTCAACGGCGAAAGAGAAGATTGTTTGTAATGCACCAGATCGGATCTTTTGCTAAAGTAGACGATGCTGCGGTTTGCTTTCTCTTTGGTGGAATAGAAGCGAATGGCGTCTTTCTCAGGGCCGAGGTATAGCTATCCAATGGATTATGCTGTCGATAAGGTTGAATACGATTTAGAGCGCCCGTTGGTCCCTGTTTTTATCGCATCCATTTTTCTTCCCATGGAGCCCCGATGCTGCTAGGGAGAGCCTTTATTTGTCGAGCTAAGGAAGGCGATGACGCAAGGCGCTTATGGATGCAGGATCAACTTGTTAGTGAAGGCGCGGTTGGAGGCTCGATTTCGTCAATCTGGTTTCGAAAGGCTTGGTCCCAGGGAAGAAAGCACTTCTTGGATAAGGATCCCACCGCCGCTTACTCCCACTGCAAAGCCTGCCTTCTCTTCATCGACCGAAAAAAGATAGATAAGTTAAGGATCAAAATGAATCATTCGAAGCAAAGCATAGTGAAGAGCTGGGCTCGTTTCCTCTTGTCTCAAAGATTCAGGAATAAAAAATACATCCTTATTAAAAAAATAAAGTGGGCTAACAGCCGAGAAGCTTCTTCTGGATCTCAGCCCTACGCCTTTCAAACAAGAAAAACAGTCCCGGTTCGTACTTCACGGACGGTCTCATTGATGTACTTATACCCCGTCCCCCGGATTACAGGATGAGACAAACCCAAGATAGTAAAAGACTACTTCCCGTCTCTACTTTAAGAGGCTTGCTTGCTGGATCCTGGTAACTTAGGAAATGTCTGCTGACATGGTTGCACAAGTGCCGCAGTCTTCTCTTTTCCTGAAACTGGTAACTAGGAAACGGGAGATTTTTTTATTAGAGAAGTCTGGGAAGATTAATAAAATAGATTGGTTACGCTCATCGCAACACGAAAGTTTAAGTTCCTTCTTTTCTCGAAGTGTCTAGTGGAACATCGTATAGAATAGTAAGTATGGGCCCCTGGCCTCGCTTGAGAGGTAGGGTCATGCCGGACCACCTTCTTTTGTAGCATCTGACTACTGAGATGAAGTCACAGACTATTTCCTAGTATTTGACTTTGCATAGCCACATATTGATAGTTGCCTCTGGTCCGGTTGTTTTCTTTTTGCTTCGAACGTAGCAAGCAGAGCATCACTTAGCGTAGCTTTCCCTCGTGGGGGCTTCCATGCCATCCGACTACACCTCCGTTCCCTTCCCTATTCTCTCCGCATGAAATATTCATTCATCTCTCTATTTTATCTGGATCCCTAGGGGAACCTTGTCCCATCGATACGGAAGCATAATAAATCCTTCCTTAGAGCAGTCGGTTCCTGTGAAATACCATATGGAAAGCTGAGCACTCTGAGACAGATGTCCCAGAAGTAGGGAATGAAATCTTAGATCAAAAGAAGAAGTGGGGTAGGTCGGTTTACCGTATGATCGTTGTCTTTCACTCTTCAAAAGCCTACCTAAGGAAAACAAGGGGGTTAGAAGCCAGGTGTCCGGTCCTGCGGGTGATTGACCTGTAGGTTCTTGCTCTACTGTGCTCTGCCCTAGCCGTAGCCGACTCTTTCCTCTTCCCAAACAAAAGAAGGTGGATTCAACGGGCAGTGGGATGAAAACAAAGTCCTGTTGGTAGTAATTCCGTTGCCAAAGTCCTTGAAGTCATAGTTTCCGTCGAGATCATCGTGTTGGTCCTTAAGTCTCGTCGTACCCTGTACCCCAAAAAAGATAAAGGTGGCGTGGTGGAAGCAAGAAACTGGATCCGTCCGTTAAAGTGGGTGTCAGGGCAGTCAAAATAAGGGAGCTCGATTCAAGCAGCAAGGGAAAGTGATTCCGTTCTAGTGAAACGGGTCTCGGGAGTTCAGTCCCAATCCAGTAGTCGAGTAAGTTTCCAATCCCCGAGACGAGCAGAACTCTTTCTTTTTAATTAGTGGCCCCCATCCTATATAATATAGCCAGCGTTGTTAAGAAGATAGTTGTTTGGATTCCCCATCTCGATTGGCCAGGGGCAGTAAAAAAACAAGGATTCAATCCTGCGACATATCAGAACCGAGGTCTTTGTTTCCCGTAACGGAAAATGGCTGATAAGAATGACTACTATTATTAGGGGCAATCAAATGCCTTAACCAGAGTCCTCCTTCCATGACTACGGCTTATCCATCGGCGTTATACAGCGGCAACTACAGAATAGGAAACTGCAGCGATTGGTTGGATAGCCATACCAGTGATTTGGAGGAGATCTCCCGAAAAGTATTTAGTGCCCATTTCGGTCAACTCTCCATCATATTTCTTTGGCTGAGTGGCATGTATTTCCATGGTGCCCGTTTTTCCAATTATGAAGCATGGCTAAGTGATCCTAGACCTAGCGCTCAGGTAGTTTGGCCGATCGAGGGCGGGGGTTTCCGAGGAATACAAATAACCTCTGGGTTTTTTCAGATTTGGAGAGCGTCTGGAATAACTAGTGAATTACAAACCATCTAATATTGTTTAGAGCTATGACGTTCTTCCTAATATCTAGTCAATAAAGTGAACTATTACCTATCCCAATCGTGTTGATTCAACATGGATTCTACATCTTGGAACCAAGCCAACTTTGGAGCAGCTTTGTGATAATGGAACCAACCAGCAAAAAGCATTAACGCCGCAAAGACCAATGCACCAATTGCAGTACAATAGAGTTGTAATTCACTAGTTATTCCGGACGCTCTCCAAATCTGAAAAAAAAAAGAACGTTCCTTCCGCAAGGCAAGGCCGATCTCTTTCGTAGCAGCCAAGGATGAGTTCGATCCATTAGGTTCTTCGATTTATTCAAAAAAGAAATGAGAGACAAGAAAACATCTTTGATTACGATGATTAGTATAAGTTCATTTCTTAGCTCGTGTAATTCACTTCTTCATTCAACTCTTTAGTACTTAGGTTCATTCAATTGGTGCATTCATAAATAGGAACAAGACCAGGGACTTGAATATGTATTGGACGGGACTGAGAGCGCATTTAATCTCTTTAATTCATTGCCCCAAGATCCCTACCATATTCTTTCCTTTTTATATGCTATGCCTGACATCATGTTACAGAGTTGGGTAGCCAATCTTTAACAAGCTAGTATTTGCAGTGAATCCCCCCGTTAAATAGTCATGCATTACGATAGGAACTCCCAATTCTCTGGCAAATACAGCCCTTTTCATCATCTCTTCGCATGTACCTGCAGTAGCATTCAAGTAATATCCTTTGATTTCACCTGTTTCGGCCTGTGATATAAATCCTCTTTGGGGATATCGTCGAAGTTTCACTCACCTCTATCCTTGCCCGTCTTAACGAATTCCCCTTTCCTGTAATCTAGCTTGCTGCTACTAATAGGTCTTGCTAAGCGGCCCTATATTTAATATTTTGGAATGGAGTCAGGGCCCTTCCTTCTCTATTCTATAGGGTTTCACTCCCTTCTCTTCTTTCTGGAAGAAGCTTAAGTTTAGACGAGGAAGCGGGGCAGCAAAGTGCAACCAATTCTCTCTCTTTTTCTATCTATCGCAAAGTTCAACTGCAGGTAAGTAGGACAATAAGATCTGACCGAGTCAAAGGCTCATTAAAAGAGGTTCGACCCAGAGGGTTTCCGGTCGCACAGCCATAGTATGGATGGCATAGCTTGCAATCACATGTTTGAGGAGGATAATTCTACCTTGGAACGACATCATTCTCCCCTTCCAACCAGCTAGTTGCCCAAGCAGCTTCTCTACCACTGGTCTAATGTGAGCATATTTAACTCTCCCATCGGACCGAAGAAGCAATGTCACTCGATCATTATCAAACTGACTGCAATCTTTTCACAAAATTTCCTTGCCAAGCTACATGAAATAGATTTCCGGAAGTCCAAAGAAAAATTATTGCTGAAGAAATGGGGTAGGTCGGTTTACCGTATGATCGTTATCTTTCACTCTTCAAAAGCCTATAGAAGGAAAGCGCATTCACGAAAAGGCACCTAGCTTACGAGGCCAGAGACTCCTTATTCCTAGATCTTGGAAACTTTATTCCTCTTCTCAATTTAAGACAGAAGCCCGAAAAAGAGCAAAAAAGAACATAACCTCCGAAACGATAAAGAGGATAAAACCGTATCGAGGTCCGTCTTGTACGACACTCTCAAATCGAAGGTAAAAGAGCTAAAGGACGGCGAGACGTCTGCTATAAAATGAGAGTAGGTAGAAGTGCCAAAGCTTAGAGACAGCCATGCCCTGGTCAGACAGAAGAAAAGATTGAAAAGCCAGGATTTCATGGTTATTATGGACCTAATTCATTGAAATCCCGTCCAGTAAAACAGAAGAATTATAAATCTCTAAAATAATACATAGGAATACCGCAAATAAAGCCGAGCTAGCAAGCATGACTCAATCTTCTTCCTTTTTGTCGGGATATGATAGGGTTGGTCCGGCGGAGACCGTTAGCATTAGTTAGCCCAAAAGTAGAAGGGATAGATTAAGTAAAGTTGAAGTCGTGAAATGGATCGATACAGTTGAAGCCGCGGATTGGGTAATTGTGAATTCATCTTAGGGCGAAACCATACCCTTTCCGCTTTTCTGGGGTTAGAACTCCTCCTCGTGGAGTCTTCTCTATAGGTGAATGCCTTGATAAAGGTCTTCTTTAAAGTAAAATCCGTACTCCTAAGCCTTGGTTTCAGCTCAAACCCAACAAAAGATTTTCATTGATATAGATAAATTTAATTAAATATGGTATTCAAAAGAGTACGTTGAGAACATAATCAGTTCCACACAGTCCTGCAAGACCCAAAGTCTAATAGTTTGTCCACTTAAGCCAGTGGAAAACCTAATCCAATAATCTGAATATTAAAGTTGAGGAAAAAAGAAATAAAGAGAAACTTGAAATTAGGATACTGAGAATAAAACCATCAAAGGAAATACACCTACCTACAGCCCGAATATTCATGTATGTTATATCTGTACTGGTTAATCATGCGCAACCACAAAAGTTCTAATATATAAAGGGAATATGATAGTCATTAACCCCACATAATACTTCTGACCCCGAAGGAAATTGACATCCATACTCTAAATGAATATCGCGTACCAAATAAACTGCATCTCCTTCATTCTTTATCACATGAAGAGATTCCTTAGTAATTGCAGACTACACAACAAACATCAACGCTAGTTAGAATAATAGAAAATTAGGGATATAATTGAGTAAAAATAGTTATTATCGCTTGAAATGGAAGCTAAGGGGTTTTTTTCTAACCAAATCAGGAACACCAACAGGAATGATTCAAGCTTAATACTAATTATATATCTCTAGGTGACAAAATTGAGCTAATTAGAGCGTCCACAAGGGCGCGATCAGAGTACTAAAAATTTTGGTCTTTGGTCCGGTCCAAGAATAGCCGTGTATAGTCGGGCGGTGTCTTAGCAATTCGCCTGTTGTTGAGCGGTATTCCAGCGTAGCGCTTAGAAACACGGGCAAAATCCTAGGATAACGCTTGCTTGAGATAGTATTCCAGCGTAACGTTCAAAATGGGGCGGAGTCCTAAAGTAACGTCTGGTATTGGACGGTATCCTAGGATCACGCTCGAGAGACGACGGTATCCCAGAATCACGCCTGATGGGACGGTGCACCAGCATTAGCCTCATCGATTGTGTAGATGTGCGAGTGAAATGTGTGCGGTAAAACACGGGCGTTGCCCTAGAATCCCGCCTAGAAATCCAAGCGGACTCCTAACATCCCGCTTGGTTAAATTGGTGTGTTAATTAGTCTAGGTAAACATAGTAAAACATTACTAAAGCTTGATTAATTAGTCTAGTTAGAGTACTTAATTTAGTGCACTTTATTATAGAACCATCTAAGTTTAGTTAGGGTATTTAATTTAGTGTAATTAGTCTAATTAGTCTGTTACAGTACTTAATTTAGTGTAATTACGGTACTTGATTAATTAGTCTAGTGACTTAATCGGATTACTCCTACGTTAGCTTACTGTTTGCTTATCAGTGTACTTAATTTAGTATGCTTAATTTACTTTGAACCAGGCGGAGCCTTAGCATTACGCTTGAACCAAGCGGTATTTTAGCGTAACGCTCGATGTGGGGCGTGATTCTAGAGCTTCGTTTCATCAGACGAACCCCTAGAATAGCGCTTGATCAGGCGAACTACTAACTTACCGTCCGTGTTTCTGAGCGTTGTCCCAGAATAACGCTTGGCTCTGTGCGAATTCCTGTGACGCCGCTTAGCATCAAGCGGTACACTACGAGCCCGCTCGACTATAACGACTATCAACTATAATTTTGACTACTTCTAGTCAGCTACAATGGATTATTCCGACTATCCACTATAATTAGTCGTTCCACTACGCTTCGAAAACACGGACTAAAGATCAGTTTTGATCTTTACTCCCCCATTTGATCGCGCGTTCCACTACGCTTCGAAAACACGGACTAAAGATCAGTTTTGATCTTTACTCCCCCATTTGATCGCGCCCCTATGGACGCTCTTAGGTTTTATGCAAATGATATTAAAAACTTGAACTTGGAGATGAATAACTACGGTCATATGTAGATTGCAACTGTAAATAAGTTTTTGATATCAAAACCTCTAGAAAGTAGCTTTCACTGTCCATACAAATCACAACCTATTCATCAGAACCATCTAGTATTGCAAGGACTCACAATATTTTCTTCTGGTACTTAAAACTTGTACAATATTACTATTAAACTATGTTGTGGTTCGAATTCCTTTCCATGTAACCACCTCTTAAGAGAGAGATGAGAAGAGCATCAGTCAACGCTCAACAGTGAATTCAATTCATTTCAGAAGTATAAGAATTCAGAACACGTGGTAGTTATTCAATTACTATAACACCCTGGATTTCAAAAGACTTTGAAAAACAATTGGAGTGTCTTTCGCTTACTTTCTCTTCCTCATTCTTCTATTTTGGTGAAAGTCTCTCAAAGTCTCACTTACACATGTGAAACAGTAGAAGGTATCTAATGTCCCCTTAAGCAAAAAAAAAAAAAAATCCAATCCTTTTTTACATCTGCAATTGCATCCAAAGGTTAAAGGAGGTCTGTCGTTTCCAAGAAATACGAAAGCAATTTTAGTGCATGCAGTTAATCTCAATACAGATTACTACAGATATGGGACAGCAAAATGTAAAAGATATGCTGGAAAGTGGAAATTACACTAAGCACTTCTTTCGCCTTTTCATGACCATACCCATTGGCTAGCTGGTAATTGCCGTGCAATTTATTAGCCACAATTGTCATTTGGCTGCATTATCATCCCAGAAAACACCTAACAAAATCAAAATGTCATACAAGAATTACAATGAAGTTACTGCCAAATTAGAAGTTCTTTATGTTTTTAAAGAAGCAAAGAGAAAAATGAATGAATTAGAAGAATGAGAATATCACACCTGCAGATATGTCCCGCTGGAAAGTTTAATATGAACTCTGTTATTGTCATTCCTTTCAATGTGAAATGTTTCTGTTGAAAACGCTGATGCGGATGTTGCAGTGACAGCAAAGTAAGTCTCATTGTGGCCAACCTGCGCACCGTTAAAGTATTTGAAGCATCAATCACTTTCTGCAGGAGCGCATATGTTGTCACCTTATTGGTCCCACCAAGCATCTTCATGTCTCATCCCAGAGGCACTTGCTACCCAGTGATGAGTATATTGGCCCACACCTGCGAGTTCTTTCCATCCTCTGTGAAAGAACTCCATCAGACTACTACCCCTATCCATTAATACCCGGTTACTCAATTTGAGAATAGCATTGAAGTATCAAAAATTGAACATACAAAGACTAAGATGCAAATATCCTTAATGTCCTGGATAATTTGTAAAGTTACCATGGCATGTAAATCACAATTGACTACACTAAGGAGAAAAATTACATTAAAGTGAAGATTTAAAATTATTGTTGGTTACTCATATTATTGTATACCATGTACAGCAGTTACTTCAGATATCTAAAATTTGGCAAGCTAACTTTGACACCTCAGGAAATTCTATTCCTACTCAAAGAAGATTTGCCTACACCTAAGGAGACATCTCAAATGAGCAAAGACTTTGTCTTGAATTTTCTATGTCAAGTGACTAAGAAATCATGCATGCACTTGTTCTGTGGTCCTTAATAGCATTGCTTTGCAATCTAATGATTCTAATTACCTTTTTCGCCATAAATTAGAACCTTAGAAAACCATAAGCTGGTTTCTTCCACATACATTTGTTGTGATTTCTCCTTATATAAACACACAACAGGTAGATACAAATTTCCTATCCTACACAAAAAAAAAAAATCCTAGAAAACTCAGTTTTTGGTATTCAAAATGGTTCAGCTTAACAAAATGATATGAAAAAAGAGTAAACATTAGTTGAGACAAACTCACCTTATGACTTTCAGAAACCTTAGAAACAGAATCAACAAAAGCTTTACCAAGTCCAAAACCATTAGTTGAATCAATCCAAACCACATCAAGTGCAAACAAAACAGCTCCTAAAATCCCAGTAAAATAAACCCAAGATATAATCTTTTGTTCACCCAAATCGAAAAAAGCTGAATCTTCACCGATAACAGACAGCAGCAGTAGGAAATTCATTATTCTTCTTCTCTTGCTTTTCTGTTTCTCCCAGAGAAGATAACCCCTGTTCTCCCAAAGAAGCATTAACAATAACACCCTTCCTTCTACTCAATTGAAACGAAATCAAATTAGTGTTTTTGTTAAATTGTGTATTGAAATTAGGGATTTTGATTGGTTTTAAAGTGAGGGGTTTATAAGGGTTGTTATGGTTAGAGGATATGAAATTGGGGTTTGAAGTGATAAGAAAATAATGCTTTTAGAGTGATAATCAGAAGAAACCCAAGTCGATGAATGCATGCATCGACATTGTTCTTCACAATTTGGTTTTGAACTCTGTAAATAAAAATCAAGAAAGATGAAATCAAATCTGAAATTGTAGATCAAATAATTAAATTCCCTAACAAAAAATTGATAATCACCTGACAAAGATCCCCAAATTCAATATCATGGCATTGAAGAATATCAATATAATCAAGTTTCAATCTTGAAAACTTTCATCAATACTCTTTGTAATTCACTGATTTCTTATATGTATTGAGTAACACGAATTCAAGGTCAACATCACTCCTTCTTCTTCTTACTATCTTCTAACCCTCACTGACTCTCTTCCATTTTATATCAACAGCTACAGAAAACACCATCTCGTCCCTGTGCGTGAAAGTTTGAGAAAGAACAGGTAACGGAAGATGAGTCTTCACGGGTTGGGAGAAGTCTGTGCGTGAAAGTGAAGATGAAGGGGATGAAGTTGCGAAATGGAGGAGGGAGGAATGAACGGGTGGATTACAATTGTCGGTTACAAAATTGGAGAATAGATTGTGGCCGTCGGATCCGAGCGGAAAATATGGGTAAATTCTCGACCACGATTTATGTATGACACGTGCTGAGAAATGATAACTGTCAATCCCTTAAAAAATAAGTTTTTAGAAGGTAGGATTTGACTGAGACCGTTTCTTTTTATAAGTATAGTTTTATAAAAAGAACGCATAGACAAAATATTAACTTCAAATTTATTATCGTTTAAATTATATAAAAAAATTGACATAAATTTTATAAGAATGCATAAATATGAGTGTACATGGATCTTCCCTAAATAATAAAACACGTGCAAAGGAAATAATCAATTCCCACTGACCAAAAAATTTAATGATTTGAGTTTAATCTAAACTCTGATAGAAAAATATTTTGGGTTGCTTAAGATATGCCTATGGCATTTAGACCGGTAAAATCCATTATATTAGCCACTATAAAGCACATATACTTTAAAAATGGTGACGTATATGTATCAGTGTCGTATCAGTATCGGGTAATTGGAGATGTCTGGGGATACATATCGGATACTCCATTTAAAATATCTCATTTTTATAATTACGAAAAGGATAGGGGATACTATGGAATACTCTAGGAGGGGAACTTCCAATAACTTGGCATATATTTTTATATACAAAATCTATATGTTTAAAATTCTGTATATAAAATCTATGTATTTATAGATATTTATACTTATCAATATACCATATAATTATATATAAATATCTAAACCTAATAATAACTTTTTCATTATAAATTGGAACACATATGATTTTATCCATTCTATGAAGATAAACAAGGTTGAACCCCAACGTGCTAAGGATTTAGTGTTTGTTCATAGTTAACTTCGTTTCCTCTCACGAAAAAGTGAAAATTATATGAAATGAGAACGTAGAATGTGGGATCTTAATGGAGATGCATTTGATCCACTTGACGATGTGGAAGAACTTGAAGTTGCAAATCTTTCACTTGACGAGCCAAAACTAGAAGTTATGCACTTTGATAAAGACAATATTGATGAGTGATGAGTGATCGAGATGTTAGACAATTTTTATTTTATGTTTAATATTCCAACTTCCAAATAATATTCATGAGTTTTTTTTTAATATGATTCTTTTACTAGAATGAATTATTATTATATAAAATATTTAAGTATCCCACCGTATCCCATATCCCTATTTTTTTAAAAATTGACGAATCCTCGTATCAGTATCGGTGCTTCATAGGTTGACCACCTTCACTATTTTAAAATGAAAGATAAAATGTGAAAAAAATTCAAAAGACTCTATCCCATAGCCCTTGTTCTAAACCAAAAAAATTAAGACCCAAAATTACCCAACAAGTGTGAGTGCGAGTGCGAGTGCGAGTGCGACCTTGGACCATCGATTTTAACCATGAAAACTCTTTAGTCTCTTAGGATCGTTTGACACGCTTAATTGGAGGTAATAGAAGGTTGTGGTGGAATCAAAGGGATTAGTTAAGGAATGCATTCAAATGTTGGGTGTTTAGCATAGAGCCAATTATACGACATGTCAACTACATGTAATTCCTACCATCTCCAAATAACTACATCGAATACTCATCTTTTGAGATGTGCACTGAAAGCAGCCCTGTATTACGCCCTCAAACTACACCGTTGACCAATATTTTTATTTACATAATCAGATATATTTTCATTTTAATCTTTTTAGACATTATTTTTTGACTATTAAATGTTTATTTTCAATTCTTTATATATATATATATATATGTATATTTTTAAATTATTGTTTTTCAATTTATTATAATTATTTTATCTTTTTTTTTGTTTTAGTGTTTAAATTTTTTGTCTTTTCAGGTTTTATTATTATTAAAAAAAAAATTCTCTTTAATGAATATCTTTTAACATATTCTTCCAATTTATTTTTTATTTTTATTTTTCTCTTAATTGCATTTTAAAGTTGGAATTTCATCTTTTTATTATATGTATTTTATATTTTTATGCCAAACACCATACATTCAGCTATATGTGGATCTTAGGCTAACCACTATGGCTCTTCAAATTCAAGAATCAAGTTGACGACACATCAGCTTGAATCAGCTCCTAAACCCTATGGTAATTTAACTTTCAAGCCAGAAGCGTCTAATCATTTGGCGCAACCGCGCAACAAAAAAAGTCATTAGATTTTAACTCATAAAATCAAATCTCATGGCTCATAAAATAAAAAAATGATGGAATGTGCTCAATGATTGGGCATAAATAAATGAGCCATTAGATTTT
Source organism: Papaver californicum (assembly GCA_023531435.1). Taxonomy (NCBI): domain Eukaryota; kingdom Viridiplantae; phylum Streptophyta; class Magnoliopsida; order Ranunculales; family Papaveraceae; genus Papaver; species Papaver californicum. Next base: position 497,090 of record JAJJMC010010016.1, on the reverse strand, counting down.
AACTCATAAAGTTAAATCTGATGGCTCTGATTTGATATTGAACGCAAAAGGTAAATTTTTTGATTAGGCGCAACAAACTTGATTCAGGTTTAGTTTGGTATTGTTGTGAGATTTATAAAAGTGCTTTTCTGTTGTGGATTGTTGTGTTGCTCTGCGTAAAAAAAGTAGTTGAGCGTTTGGTAAACTATAAACTAAAAGCCAGAGCTGATTAAAAAAGTGATCAAATCGTGTTTGGTAAAATATCAGGTTCAACAATTATTGTTGTAATAAATGACAAAAACAGACATATCTTTCAAAATAGTTTTATTCTAATTTATAGTGTTCAAAAACAAATAAATGTTTATATATTATATATATAATAATATTAATTATTATTATTGTTAAAAAGTAGTATTTTGAATAACCATATTTTTATTATAGACATAATTTTGAGAGAAAAAAATCAAATTAAAATTAGATAGTTATTTAATATTTGCTTTTATTTTTATTATTGATAAATTCTTTTTATATATTTTATTATAGATCCATGCGGTATATATACACAAAGTGTAGAATGAATATCAAGAATACACGAATTATTTATGAATATAAAAAAATAATTTTATTGAAATGGTATATAAAATATAATTTTAAAATTGAAAATAATAATCTTTTAAGAATATATGATATAAGGATGTAGGAATTGATTGTAAAAGATTTAAAGGTAATTTGTGTCATTTATAAAATAAAGTGGGGATAAAAAAGAAAAATCAGATATGAAAATAAGGTACGACCATAATTTTTACTTTTATAGCTTTTAAAGCTCATCTTTCCCAACTTTTAAAAGTTACGGAATTTTAAAAATATTTTGTATAAAAAATTTATTAATCAACAATATAAAAAATTATTACTATATATGTGTTTTGAAAGTGTTTTTTTGAAAAGAAAACTTTATCAAACTCACCCTCAAACTCAACGTTTAAACAATCCCTTAAACACCAGATTGAATCAAAAGATTTGGTAACACTTTTGTTAACTCAAATCTTAAATTTATCACCGTAGGGGTTAGTATGGCATTACAACTGCATACAAGTGGCAATGACTTGGTACTGGAAACGGACCCTTACTACTTACCTGTTAACTGAAAGTAGTATTACTACCTTTGTGGATAGGGAGGAAGATAAAACATTACCATCAGATAGATAGGAGGAGATAATCCGTTTCCTTGTTATTTTTCTACAGAGAAGAGCGATAATGGCAGCAGTTTCTACACTGCATTCATCAATCTGCAGAACTAATCCTCTCGGATATTCTATTCCTTCTTCTTCTCCATCAATTCCTTCAGTTCCATTTCTTAGTTTTCGAAGAACAAATGGGGTTACTGCAAGTCTTACTCGTCAATTTTCCCCAACAACGAGATCCTTTGGTACTCATAGTACCACAAGGATAAGAGCCGTCGAAGAAGAAACCCTAGTTTCTGAGACTGAGCCAGAAACTGCTTCTACCACAGTAGAAGAAGCTTCTCCCGTTTCTGTTCCTGTCTCTCCTTCTGATTTGCTCACCATGTTCTTTCAGGTAACTTCCCTCGGTCCCTAATTAAAATCTTAGTTTTCCTTCTATAATGCCTTGTTAATTACATATTATGAACCAATTCTGGCCCGGAAATGAGTGATTTTTGTGAATAAGCCCTAAAACGTCTATTGGTACTTGAATTTATGCCCATTTAGTTTTTTGTGTTACTGTAATTTGTCGGTATTCTGTTTAAAAAAGATTTTTCTTGAAAATGTAGGCTGAAGGGACAATGAGTGAAGCAGATGTCCCTAAGGTGATCAATGCTTTAGAGGTATGTAAAATTCTCATCTTAGAATGTATTTCTTGTATCTGTGGTAAGGAAACATTTGTTCTAATTTGTGGTGGGTAGCTTTGTTCATTTCTTATGAAAATCATGATGTGTCATCGTCTTGCTACTCAAAAGTTTCTAATCTGGACTATAATCTCTAAAACAAAATAAAAGGTTAGGAAGGGTGTTGGTAGTTTGGGGGAAAGGGTTAGCAGAACAAGTTGTAAAATGACGTTGATAAGAGTATGGAGACTGGTGGCATAGTATGGACTTAGAAAACAAACTGTCATGCAATTTTGAGTATGGAATACAAGTGCACTCTCTTAATAGCTTCACATTAAGGCGGGGAAGATTCTTTTTCCTTCTAATATATTCGTTTATATTTATGTTTTGGCATATGGCAAACCTATGTGCTGTTTATGTGTGATTCCGACCACTTTCTACTTGCATTCCCTGGAGGAATTCTTAGACAGGGTTGAAGCCCAATGCTCGTCTAGTTTAACTTTGGCAGTTGATAATTCTGTTTGTTTTTCAGGAAGTAGAGGGCGTTAGTGATTTGCAAGTTCGGATTGTTGAGAGCATTGCAAGTGTTGAGGTATGTTATGTAAACGTACTTGTTGGATAAACCAAATTAAATTCTTTATCTATTTGGTATTGGCATGCTACATGCCTATATTTGTCCATGATATATAGCTATGTCGTAGGAGATCATATATTTGAAGCATGTGTGTATTTTTGACCAGGAATATCCTCTTCAATGTACTTTTGTAATATGTCGATTTCTTTCTTGTTCGGGGTACAATGTCATGACAGACTTAATTGTCAAACTAGGAAAGGAGAATGGAATTAGAAATGTAGGGATCATATTGAGATATTATTTGAATAAGATGGAAGCATTTAGGCTCAAAATTTGCAATATCGAGATATTGTTTTCAAGTTTTTTTCAGAATGTGATCATAACTGATGTAAAAATACAATAATGTAAATACTCTCTATGGGTCTGTTCATGTTATAGTGTGAAGTCAGGTTCATAACCATGGTCCGTGGCTCATTAAACATGTATCTTATCCTTCAGTTCGTAGCCAGAAATTATAGCTATAGCCCATATGCGTAAAGTTGGAAACTGCTTGAAAAAAACACGAGCATATAGAGCTCTTTCCTACACAAGCCACTACTCATGTCTTAAGGGATAGATGTATCAATAGTTCAAATGCCTCAGTGACAAATATAACAAGCTCAGGCCATGAGCTACCGCCATTCTTACTGATTACATGTTCTGTCCTTAATGATTAATAATTCTTGTATTTATAAAACAGAAAATTCGCCAGCATTAAGTAAGATTCGCTTATTAGTGAATGATAACTCTGATTATTTCCTCCTGTAGTTATCAAAGCAAACAACAGTGCAGGCTACAGGAGTCGCTTCAAACTTAGTAGAAGTCATTCAGGGATCTGGATTCAAGTTACAAACTCTGAATTTGAGCTTCAAGGATGAAGAAGACAATGTTGAATAGAATTTTGTACAATGTCCTAATTTATGTACTTTTTTTTATATTCTTTTTATTTATCCCGAACTTTCTCAACTTGGTCGATCATCCTAAAAGTTTGTATGAACATTTTGTGTATTGCCCACTTTATTGATTGTTACAGGTCTGCAGCTGACTTCGTTCTTCCTCCTGCTAGCATTACCGTTACTTTAAACTCTTATAAGTAACATGTTACAACCGTTAAAAACTACAGTTTTTCCCGATACAGAGAGAAATGACCGACATAACAGTTAAAGATGTGTTCAAAGAAACGGAAAATCCCCACTAAAAAACAAAATTGGGTTGTATCCGCAGAGTATTACTCTGTAGCAGCAGCCTAGAATTTGGTCCTGTACTTCTGAGTCTCTGACCTCCTCCTCTTTCACCAGAGTACTGGAGAGTGGAGACTCATTCTCTGTTTTGAAAAAAGCAAACAAGAACTCTTGCAAGAGAGGAAACGAAAGAAAGAAAAGAGAAATAACTTATTCTAGGAGATTTTATAGAGAAACCCTAATGTGATTATCAAAAAGTTTGTGTTTTTGGATCATAACCAATAGAATTTGAAACATAATAAAGTTTATGTTTGATATCATATTATAAAATCAACTCATATTAACATTTAGAAGATCATAATCAATCAAAACAAGAAACGAATTGACTCAGGTATTTAACGTGGTTCGACAATCAAATTGTCTACATCCACTGGTGATAAAAATTTGTATCATTTTTATTATTCATCATCATAAATTACAGAAGAATGATATACTATAAAATCATAATCAAAGAACAATTGAACTAAATATTTACACAAGTCTCATACCTAAACTCTTGCTCTGATTCTATGCCTTATGTCCAATTTACTCAAGGTTTTCCAGTCCCTTTTCCTGTCTATGAGCTTGGTATTTATAGTCAATTTGATGGGTCCCCCCAATTTACCTTTTCACTTATTTGTTCTTATCCATTCTTTGGAATAAAGTGTAATCCCGCAAGACTTATTTGTATTTTCCGCAAGGCTTGATCGTGCTTCCCGCAAGACTTAGCATGCGCTTTACTTATTTCTCTTGGTTTCTCACTAGATGTCCCGCAACTCTTTTGCGTACTTGCGTTCAAGTTGTTGTTTTTGGATTTGGATGAACGTTGCGGTC